>PRKT01000720.1:0-10489 GCA_003671525.1 Saccostrea glomerata
GAATACGTGTACATTCGTATGCATGAAAACGGAGTTAATGTTGTAAACAGCAATGGTAGAGCACGGACATCTCTTTCGGGATGGCATCTTTTTTAGTCTTTTAATATATTGAAATAAAGTCAAATAATGAACCGTTATATAGCCTGTTTGTTATTTGTGATAGGTGATTGTAAATACTTAATGTAATTATTTATTGTTCGTGGTTTATAGTCCCTTGTCAAATTAGTTCACACATAATAAACATACCAAAATACGAACGAAGACCTTTTACTTTGAATTCAGGGCCAATTACCGTATATACTCGCCTATAAGTCGGTTGTACTTTTGGACGTTATTTTGGTAGGATTTGTCATTGACCCGCATATAAGTCAGTGTGAATTTTTGCCAAAAAAGGATGACAATTTCAAGTAAATCCATTAATGTCTTAACATGGTTTGAAATAATATTTTTTGAAATGAAACCGATATTTAATCTTATATCTTTAAACAAATAAGCAATGTTCACTTGAGATACAAAAATTGTGAGAAATATGTAAAAACGTGTACTTTATATATAATCTAGCTATGCATAAATTATCATATACATGTATATAAAGAAATTGTCTTCGATAATTGTCGGAAATTTCAGCGTCTAGAAAATACCAATCCTTTTATAACTCGCCTATAAGTCGGACATGGACTTGAAGGCCAAAATTTAACTCCCAAAAACCGACTTATAGGCGAGTATATACGGTAGATGAGGAAGTTAATTGATTAAACAAGGATTGACTTTCTAAGACCTACCCAAAAGACCCACTTCAACAAACATTCTCATCGCTCGCCGAGAGATCATGTGCTTAATGCGTTTTTAAACTTAGAACAGTTTGTTGCAAAAAAAATGACTGCAGTCCTGAAATTGATTTTTGCAAAGTTGATTGACATATCAGGCGTAAGAAATGGCTTTTTAAATAACAGGAATTCCCCATTTGTGTTTTGATTGATTACATCTAATTTATATTTTGTAATGGATTTTTATGGGACGGACATTTCTTTTATTTATGCCATGGTAAACCTCAGAGTCATAAACATTTCTACTCCAGGGCAATTAAATGTTAGCTATCCTCTCGGTGCTTGGTGACACACTGACATCACATACGTACTAATAATTTTAAGGTCAGAAGGTACGTTCCTCAAAAATATATAATTTATGTCCAGAATTTGTCATCGGCGTTTAGGTACTTTAACACGTTTCCTCACAAAAAAGGGTACCTTACCAGACATTTTGACAAGATACCACAAGGTGATATGTCTTATATACCCCATATGAGTAATCATCTGAATGGTCAATATCAAAGTTTTGATGTACTTATATTTCACGAGGCCGAGTCAAATTCGAGTGCACATGACTTTTTCGCAGCCTTTTAATTTCACACAGTCATAAGTGTGACAATACACCTTTCCAAAACATTGTGATTTTGATATAAAATTAACATTATCGGAAACGCCTACTGGTCTGAAAAATGTGATTTTACAGCAAAATTTGGGAAAAAAACACGCTAAAATAGCTCTAACGACGTCACTGTTTTCTGATTTTGTAACTTGAGCAATGCAGGATGCTGAAGAATGACACATGACTCTGATGACAGAACATAAGAAGAAACAAAGTTACAATCTTTTTATTTCTATTTTTCTTTATACCAAAAAAGTTATCTGCGCCGATAATTCATCTGCACCAATATGTATTTATACTACAATAAGGCAATTTTAGAGGTATTGGGCATCGAAAAAATAAACTTTGTAAATAGGACACAGAACAATATAAATGGTCAATTTTTTTTTATTTCACAATTAGGTGACCTTTTACAGTAACTTTCATCTACTCGACAGAAAAAGAAATCTGTAGGGGAGAAATACAAAAAAAATATCTGAAAAATGTGATAATTTGGCACTTTTCAAATAATTTCCCATAGAGACCAATAATAAAATTTGACAACTTTTGAGATGATTCCCCCAAAAGTCTGGGTGGTAGGCATCCGATTTTTTAATCTTATATCTTTGAACAAGAAAGATATTTACACACGTAAAAGATATTTTCAAAGAAAGTCTTCATTCAAAAAATAAATCGTGTTCATAAAGTCGCACAGACTTTAAAAATTTAAAAAAAACCTTGAGAAAAATAGCACATTCTGACTCGCGTGACGTCACAAGCATGTACGGAGAAAGACGACGACGTTGTTGACATGTGTTGACATTTTTTTTTATTTCGAAGTTAGCATCATCTATCGATTGCTTCATGCATATTTTCGACATAAAGTTCGAGACATATCTATTTTTGAAACATATTTGTGATTAAAGAATATAATTTTTCGGGATCGACATTGATCTGTTGATGTGTGAATATTAATGTACGGGTGTGGATCAAAAGGAAAACGATGATCGAGTTTATCTTCGAATCGCTTGAACTTCTTTTACTGTACATCAAATCAGTTCAAAGAAGAAATATATACACAGTATACATTTTGTAAAATTATTTTATCATGTTAAAATACGTTCATTGTGTGTGCATACTGCCATATCTACTTTATACGTTGTCATTTCTTCCCATGGATATCGTTCATTGTTTACCTGGTTACAAGGCAACAAAAGTACGGCCAACCAGACGTGTAAAAAATTCAACGTTATTCTAAGAAGTTCGGGGCCTTAGTAATTTCAATAAAACCAACTAAAATATTTTTTTTCTATAAATGTTGAGTACAAATAGACAACAAAAATAATATTAATATTTCTATAATTTAATTTTATTGCATAATTAACTTTTTGATATGTACAAAAAAAAAAAGAAGCCTAAATAAAAATAAATAGTAAGAAAGTTTTGAATCAACATTTTATTTATATAGTCAAAACAAAACAATATAAATGCATCACATTTTTAATTCTAAAAATTCATTAATTTAATTTCTGAATTTTTAGGGTTAATGTGTTATTATAAAAACTATCATAGTGTGAATTATTAAATTAAATAGGTTTATACTAAGTTGTATTACGAAGGACCCATTATCATGTACATATACATAAGGTCATATACCCTTTCTCTAAACATGTTTTTTTTTACTGATTACTGCAGTAACACTCAACATGATATTGTTTTTTTTTACCTCAACTATTTTATTATTATTTTTTTTTAAATATTATAAAAATTATTTCCTTTTTATCTTAATTAACTAAATGTAGTTAAAACATTGTGATTTCTTTTCCGGATTGTAGAGATAGGAAGTTTTAAAATACATTTTTTTGAGTGTTGAGAAATGGCATGTGTCATTGCTACCTTCGTAGTTTGTAATACAGTCAAGGTTCTTACCCGTGTAGTTGTATTTCTTCTCGGAAAAATCTCAAAAAAGTACACTGTACCAGTTGAAATTAATTTTTTTTATTGAAGAGGCAAACTATTAAAGCATGAATTAACTGATATTCAGTTAATTCATGCTTTAATAGTTGTACAGATAAAAACTTCGCTAAAATTACATTTGTATGCGAGTTAAAAAATTGCACGTTTATTGTTACTAATCATGGATCCATATGAGAGAAAAATTATCGAAAGGGACGTAAGACAAGAACTAATCAATATGTACTTCTATGATATTGAATAAAAAAATAGCAATATTTATAGATCTAGATAAGTGTTAACTGTAGGTGGGAATATAAAGTACAATTTTTGTATTTTCTTTTTTTAAATAGAGGTTCTGAAAAAAAATCGGATTAAAATCTCTGGATAGGAGCTCTTTAAATTTCCGTTTTTTTAATAAAAAAAAAAGTGCTGTATATCCATTTTACATTTCTGAAGTTCATTGTACATATTATTGTTGGTATTTGAACTACATTAACTAATTCAATATATAAAACAAATCAACTCAGATTAAACATTTCAACGGATTTATCATGCATACAGGGAAATAGCATAGTATAACCCACTCAGTACTGTATGAAGTTAAGTCCCATCGTTGGACAATCACGTAATGAATGCCTAGTTAGTGTACTGAATGTAGGTCATTGACAAATTTCAATATTGCAAGGGCATACCGTAGTAGAAATAAAAAAATCAAGCTATCAATTGTTTCTGCATACTTTGTAGTTTCTGAAAAGTGCTCCTGCTTTGAATAGAATTCGCGTTTTAATAGTTAAATTTTCAAGTAAATAGGCCAATGTCGAAATATGTTTGACTTTTTACCAAATATTTTGTGTACTTATAAAATCACGCCCTCGATTAAAAGAAAGCAGCACTTTTCAAGTAAAGGAAAATATGGTTAAGATGTAAGCAGTGTATGCCCTTGCGAATGTAGATTTTATGAGGCATCTAGATGTAAAATATACGTAATCTGTACATAAAAAACACGACATAACTAATAAAATACATTCTCTTGATAGTTAATGAATAATCGCACTAAACAAAGGATATTCATCGGTATTAAATTACTATTTAAAACCTGTAAATAATATTCCGTTTGATTATATAATGCATTTTTCATTGTTAAAAAATTCCTCAATCTGTCTCTCACAGCACATGAAATACATCATTTTTACCAAAATGACGTCATATTTAAAAGTTCATCGCGATTAGTGCTTTGTTTATAACCGGCTACATGGAATTTAACTAGCAACTTCTTTTAAAGAATCGATAAGTTTTATTGTTGTTTATTATGCTAATATAGTTTAAACTTGCAAATTATTTTATTTTCGGGTATTTTGAGAAATACATAAAAGTTATATTTTTCTGTGACGTCACAGTAAACTTTTCCCGTATAAATTAGGCCCCGCGGTCTTTTTTAAGCCTTAACAATGCTGCGATGTGTCATTGGTTCTATCCACGTAAAGGTTGAGTAAAAAAAAAATCTTTCTTTAGATTTGTACACATTCATTTCAACCTACACTTTAAATTTTCACATATTTAAGTGCAAATTGTACAGATTGAAGTGTACATTGTACAGATTGAAGCGTAAATTGTACAAACTAAAGTGTAAATTTTACAGATTGAATTGTAACATTTACAAATTTATACAAGTGTGTAAATAAAACAAAAAATTAAAGTGCCAAAAGGGTAATGATACGCTTGAGTATTCAGTCTCAATTTGCAGCCTTGTCTATTCTGGTATACCTATTTCTTGCAAAAGCACAGGTTTTACTCTGCATGATAGTCTCCTAAATGATTTTGTAACAATTCCTTAAGACTATTATTATCTTTTATTATACCTCTGTTTATTTTTTTTGTATATAAAAATAAGACGAATAAACATGCTATTTTTTTCTAAACAGTCTCTACCGTGAAATAGTTTTTGTGCTATTTGCCCATGGTGAATAGTCCTCAAACTATTCAACGGCAGCATTCGATTTCCCTCGCTTTTCATCTCTGAAAAACTTCTGATTTTTACATGGATTGTGACGCGTATATATTATGACGTAAAAAAAGTTAAGTCAGCACCGGTATAATTTGGAATATCATAATTGTGTGTACCCTGGACTTCCAAAAGTTAACAAAAGCTAAGTCAGCATCGGTATAATAAAACACCTATTTACTGACTATTCGGACAATAGCAAGTTTATCGTCCCCCTCGACAGCAAACTATTTCCCTCGGCTGCGCCTCGGGAAATAGTTTGCTGTCTTGGGGGACGATAAACTTGCTATTGTCCTCATAGCCAGTAAATAGGTGTATAATATTCCATTCTAAAACAGTAACCATTTTCTTTCCATATAAGAACATATAATATAAAACGAAATTTGGATGCGTACCGTTTAGATTGGTATATTTATTCTGTGACCTACTTTATTTGAAAATTATAAGTATTAATATACCAACACAAATCCACACATACAAAAAAAAAGAAGACAATTTTGATAAATCCTTCTCCACTGATATATAACCACAATGTGGTTTAACGTTGTATTTGTATAAAGAATTGACCTATATATTCGCTCTGATATGAATAAACGTCATGATCTATTTTATTATATCCCCGGCACTGCCTATTGTTATCGAATAACACTATTTAATAAACGTCCAAAAGCCAAAACCAATAAACTGAAAACTTTCAAGCAGATCCAATAAAATAAAGGAGCTGTCAACATCAGAACTACATTTTTGCACATCTGCCTTTCTGTATTCTTATGCTTAACACATAATTTGTCTGCGATATTTTTCATTTTCCTTGTATATATCCTTGCCGTCATCCATTGTAAAGCCAATTCGAAGAAGCGACGTGAATAATATGTGATATAGAAAATGCAACGTCTTGCTTTTGACGAACCGATATACATCCTAGGACTGTCATACTTCTGCCAATACATCCTTTCTGTGTTACTTGAAAACTCTTTATCAATCTACAATAATCATGAAAAGCCGTTTACAAAATCAACGCTTTTTTTTCTTATTATTTTTGTAATAACACTAAACATAAACATTAAAATCTATTCATCTGTTAGTCAGTCTGTCACCAAAGCTTAAACCTCTATCATAACTATTGAATGAGGAAAGATAGGGCTTTCGTATTTCACATATAACTAGTGCTAATTGTAACAGGGACCGTTACAGATGTTCCCCAAACGCTCCCCAACTCCCTTTTGGTGCCATATTCTCTGTAAGTTTCATTAAATAAGACAAAATCTATGCATTTGAGACTTTAACAACGCCAAGTTCATTCAAATTTTAGCATTGCATGTGTGCGCATGTGAATGCATGAGCGTAATGACCATATCATCTTGTCTACACTATCTTTATATTTTTTATATATTAAATATTAAAGTATTTAATCATAAAGTATTAAAAAATACGCTCACTCAAGTGTATTTTTTATTTATCTCATTTCATGTGCACGCACGTGCATACATGAGCATGGTGACCATATCTTCTTGTAGAAGTCCATTACATCCATGCATAATATTCCGTTGGTGTTGTGTATCCTTAATTCCGTTTAAGAAGAATTATTAGCGAGGATTTAATTTTGGCAATATTAGCGAGGGTGCTGACATCGCTAAAATTGAATATTGAAAAAAAAATAATTAGTTTAAAATAGTTTAAAAGTACAGAAAATTTCCAAAAAGATGACGTATAGTTGTGTAAAGTTTATATACCTTTATGCTACCATAAAATAGATTCGGAGATCTTATTTTTGCGAAGTCGTGTTTTAACGCACCATCGGTCAATTTGACCGGTACAGAATTGAAAGGGGCTACGAAGATTCCAGTCATTGTATTGGACAAAATAAGAATTCCCAGGGATATGCATTGAGCGTTTCTTTTTCATGGTATGTTTTCAACACAGTTCATTTTATATAAAACATCAATTATCTCTATATTAAGACAGAATTACAAAAATAGTTGGTTTATCCTGTTCCACTGAGTGTCCAATTTTTCTTTTTCAACATTTTTATATGATATATATATATATATATATATATATATATATATTTGTATTTGGTAAAAATGATTCAAGCGTGATATTAACTAGGGCACGTTTAGAAGTTTTTCAGTACATCTAGAATTATAAATATATTATTTTAACCATAAAATTAGGATATTACCTATTTCATTTTTTCTTCCACCAATACTTAAAATCTATTTTGTTATGAGCAATAGTAGTTTTCTCCGCTGGGGATTATACTTAAAGTTTTCAAGGTCACATTCCCATACGAAATGTTTAGTTGTCTAGCCTTCTCTTTGACAAAAATTTCATCGCCTAGAATCTACCTTTCCGATTTTGAATACAAAAGAATTAGTTGCTAATAATTTATTAAGAATTCTGAACTTAAACTACTAATAGGTCCTCAGTACCCCTTGCTTGTCGTAAAAGGCGACTAAATGGGGCGGTCCTTCGGATGAGACCGAGGCCCCGTGTCACAGCTAATTGAATAAGCACTTTCAGGAAAATTCGTTTATTAAAAATATCCTCATGATATGCACCAAATAGTTTAAACCAACTTCAAGTTTTAAAGAAATGGAATGCATGTGAAGTTTACACAGTTACTTGTTAATGCAGGGAATTTCTATTCATTGGCAAAACTTATGGAAAACACACTCGATTGATAACTCACATGTGCCAGACTCTTTCTTTAGCATTCAAGGTCAAAAACTTTTTCTTTTTCTTAAGAATTTTTTTCTAGAATTATAATAAGGTTGTATGCAAAAAATTATGGACATCTCTACAAACCTTTCTCTTGAAATAAGGAACCTCTTCTGTCACATTTTCCTCGAAGGTATTTGTACGTGAATTGGCAAATTGAAAAGACCTTTCCACTCGAAGCCTTACTTGTGAATCTGGAATCTTACGTAACATGCTGTTCAAACAAAACAAAATATTTTTTAAATATTCATATAAAATCATTTCTTAATTTTGTTCTCAATATTGAACCTTCATTTATTTCCACATGATATATATATACATAGAGAATATCAGAATAAACAATGACAAGGCAACAATGTTAGTAAAACGTATGCGCCTTCATTATTTGTACAGACCTTTTACATTTACAATAAAATTAATTGATGTTTTGCTGACTCCCACAATGATATACTTTAACTGTATAATAACACACATGCAAAAATAAAATATTTTAGTAAACAATTTTAAGTTGTTTTTTTTTTCTGAATGATATCCCGGTAATTTTATGTAACGTCAAGTACCCATTTGTCAAATATATACAGCATTTTAATAAAAAAATTACAAAATGCAGGGAATTGAAATGCATGCATAAATAACTACTTGCATGTTTTCGTTATTTATTAAAAAATATCTTAAAAATAAAATAAAAGCCTATAATGTTCAGAGTTTCCGAACTCATTTATTAAAATCCTATTTCTTGTGCTTGTGTGTGTCAAGGGGGTGGGGGTGGGTCTAACATTTTGGTAGACTTTTCGACAAAAAAAGACTAACTTGCCAGTGCTTAAACTTACAACAATACAGAAATGGGGGATTGGGGAGCATGAAAAATATGATTATTATGTTTAAAAAATAAACTTAGAAAAAAGTAACCCCCCTTGTTATATTGACCTTTGCACACTCATACCTTTCCCTTAATCACTTAAAATTAATTGTATTGTTTAAAATAATTATTTATATTTGCTCAATGTTCAATTATATTGATCTTTTAATACTTTTGATATTTGTCATTGTGTTTCTAAAAATTAAAACTGGAATACACCGACTAAGGCGTATGTTTCTTCACATTGTCTTCGTCTTCATCTTTACACCCTTCATCGTAAACAGGGATGAATGTCTGAATAAATCAAATGGAGATGTTCAGATGAATAAAAAACTACATATACAGGCCTTATGTTCTGTAATCGTTTTTAATCCATTAAATTGTGTTATATATATATACTGTAAATTTTTTATATACATCACAAGTAAACACGTGTCTGTGCTTTGTCTAATTACCTTTAAGGTCATAAGTCTGAGGTTCACTTGTTCAAAAAGCAAATATAGTACGTGTGTTAAACAGTTCACAGTGTCAGGCTCTGTGCAATTGTTCTACATTGTACCCTAACAGGTTCCTGAAGTTTGGGGTTGACATTTAGAGCACAAAATACTGTGACTGAAAATTATTCCTCAAATTTGAAACCCCCTTCCTATATTCTGCATATCCCGCATCTCAACACAATCAAGGAAGCCTATTGGTAAAGGGCTCGCTTTGTGATCGGGCCCGGGTTCGATTCTTGTGGTTCGTCATTTCTAAACCTATAGATAGTTACTTTTTTCTACACGTCTTTCGAATGGGACCTGAAAAACCGGGGTCCATTTTCAAAGTATAAAGAGTAAAAGGCAAAAAGAGGTAAATATAAATAAATGAAATTCTTTGATCTGTGCATGCCTCTATAATTATAAGATTAACTTTCAATTTATTCTAAATACCGGTTTGCAATATAAACAATATTGATAAATATTGTGGGTTATATGTTAGCATCAAGTTCAAATGTAAAATAAGTAAATCTCATTAATTCTTTTATTCCACCTTCATAAAACACTCGATGAAAATGAAATACTTATAATTTAATTTTTTTTATTCAATCGATGAAAAACGCGATGTACAGTCATCGTTTCGTAACAAATTGAATATATGACAGTTACGGCATTATGAAAACTTGTGTTCGCAGAGATGTATAGCAGAAATTTGACAAAAATACGAAAAAAGATTTAATCAAAAAACTTTTGCATTAATTAGCCTTTTCAAAGTCGGGTTCAAAGTAATGTTTTTTTTTTTTGATTGCTGGCTATATAAATTTAAAAAAAATTCGAAAATCTTACTTAAGTTCGTAAGTTCTTCTCAATCGGACTAGTGGGCCGAGAACCTTCGCACTAGTGCAATAGTTGGTCCCACGCAATTTCGACAGAAAAGATATTTTGCTTGCCCTCTGATTGAAAATACCTGTCGTATTTCTTAAATTGATTCAATAGCGAGAAATTTCATCTAACACGAGAAGCAAGCGAAAATTCTGACCCCGGCTTATACCCCCCCCCCCCCCCCCC
>PRKT01000720.1:22645-45407 GCA_003671525.1 Saccostrea glomerata
ACTTTCAAAAACGATGCTACGTGACTGCAATGATCATCTAGAACTGTCAATTTAAATTAAATCTTACCTTGTCAAATAAGTGTCCAAATGTTCTTTATCTTCCCTTTTCAAGTAGATTAAGCTGACAAAATCGGACAACTATTCATCTCTGAGGCCTACCATTTAATTCTAGAGTATTGCCTTAGAAACTAAACGTCCAAAATGGTTCATAATGTTGTCAGTAGTATTTCAGGAAATATGTCAAAATGATCAATATCCTGATCAACACGACAGATAGCTACATGTACATTTTCGCAAAAGAGCTATTCCTAATCAGTTCTTTAAAAATCCTTACAACCAATGTATGTCACTTCATAAAGTTCTTTGCAATGAACATCACACGATGTATTAGAATAACTTTGCAGCAAACAGCTTGCATTGGATGCTGCAATTAACTTTACTTTATGCAGGGAGATAACTTGTTCGATTAATAGATTGATTGATTGTTGTTTTACATCCCATTTGAGAATTTTTTACTCATATAGAGACATTAGCGTACACAGGAGAAGGGATTCAAATTTTTACCTTTACTTGGCACTTACTACCATTGAACTGTTAAGCATCTTTATCGTGTCTACGTCTGCCGTGACACGGAACCTCAGTTTTTAAGGTTTCATCTGAAGGACCCAGTTTCACTTCAAAGTGCCGAAAGATGGTGAAGGTACATTTGCTGCCCATTTTTATCGACTTATAATTAGGTCAGTCGCTGCCGAAATTCAAACGCACAACCTACCGATTCCGTTCAAGCGCTCTACCGTCTGAGCTACTGTCACCGGTATAACTCATTGAAGAATACTTCACAAATTCCCCATTTTAAACGCCTTTTACCTTTTCAACCCTTCGTTTGCACAAAAATATCACAGTAGGCCTATAATTTTATTAAACGTTCCATTTTCACTGTAATTATGTATATTTGTTTTGTGCATCATCATGAGTTTAGTTTTTAATAAGCATTCCTTGAACACTATCTGTACAAAATTACAAATTTAACAAAATAATTCATTATTAATCATTTTAGACCCAAATGAATATATATTAAACCCAGTTTTTGTTTGACGATTATCGATGAAAAGTCTTCTCTTTGCTACCTTTATGATTTTTACACGAAGCCATACCTCATGTCTTAAATATCCGCATAATGTATCATAAAAACATCATTTTCCGAATTAATTATATATGAATTCATTACATTATATTATTATATATTTACGTATATCACTCATATATTATCGTAAATATACATCCGAAAGATATTGGTCATATTGTTCATAAGTGTGCTTGTATCCGCAAAACCTTGCTAAAATTAATTTGTTTTAAAAATCTACCTTAATTTGTCTGTTGATTGGTTTGAAGTGCTTGAAAGTGCAGAAAACGCTTTAGTCTTGGAATTAGAAATCAATGAATATGGCCTCCAGTGCACTGTAAAAAAATGAGACTACTTAGCAAAATGTAAATTTTGATGTAAATAAATGTAAGCAAAAACGCCATGACATGTATAATATAAATATTTGTACTTTATGTGTAATATTATTTTGCATAAATGATTTTATACATGTATATCCTGTATTATATTTCTTGAGTCAATTAGTAATGACATTCATACAGTTAGAGACTTTTATCAGAACTGCAAATAAGTAGGGATATCGGTGCAAGGTCTTTCTTCTTTTTAGGTCAAAAGAAGAACAATTTAAAAAAAAAAAGAAAATTGAATAAAAACAATTTACGCACACCCATATCTTCATGGCATTTATTCAGAGGGTTTCCAAACGATGCATTAAAAGAATCGAATATATCAAAAGAATAAGATACAAATTTACCTTTGGATTGTCTCTGATGCTTTAAATCTGAAAAAAAACCAGATAACTGTGTAATATGCTGATCAGTTTTGCTCGTTTCTACATAATAGCAATCTAGATCAAAATGTTATAAGGTTTTTATGTTTTTTTTTTGTTATTCTATATATCTTATATAGTTTCATAAACCTTCTGGTCACTCTTAAAAAAACTAAGCTTTTTCGCCTATGATTTTCAAAACAAAATGTGTTTTACAAAATTGGCAAATTTAAAATGAATAATAGTAATTTTGTTTAGAGTTATCTCCCTTATCAGAGTATTGATGTACATTTTAATTTATCGTCAATGCCGTCAATAAGTTCTATTGAGCATAGTATGTTTAGAACATTTCGTTTCATAAAATGCTGAAACAGCCTATCTATTTATCGTTCTAATAGAAAGTACATATAAGGAAATGAGTTCTATTAATTGCTTTATTAACTTAACACATGTTTGGGGAGGAAAGGTGGTGCAAGGAGTTTTAGTTTTAATTGTATATATTTATTTTTCATTTAGGGTTTGTAGTGAAGTGGATTTATTTTTTTTTCATTAAAAGAAATAAAAACTAAAAAGAGACCCTTTTTAGATACTATTTATTATAATTAAGTGAACTCCTGGTAAGTGATCAGATTGAATAAATTATTCAATTCTCCTTCATAATTACGCAGCACTGTTAAGGCCTACTATGAGAAATCAACAGAAAATAGACGTGCAAAAAAGGGGGGCCTCTCTAAAACTTAATTTATTATAAGTAAACTGTTTTATTATCACATAACTCAAATACTTATGGAAAAAGCTTAGTATTATCCACCCTGTACTGTATGAAGTTTGGTCCCATCGATGGACATTCACGTGATGAATTCATAGTTCGTGTACTGAATGTAGGTCATGAACAAATTTCAATATCGCAAGGACATACCGTACGCAGTACAGTTAAGGTGCGCAATGGAAATATCGACTAAATTTTGTATTTAAAAATGCATTCGTAATCGGGATGGCGATTATTTTTAGTACATTATTTATATCGGATAATTGTAATTATGATTAATAACTACATATCGAAGACAATTATATTTTATATTTAGACTAGTCACGTGATGCGGCGGGCACGCGATTTTAGCACATTGACTTGAAGTATTGATGTTACATATAAATGTCACTAGTGCAAGGGCATAACCAAGTTGAATTTCCAAGTTTAGTATATAAATATTTTCAACACGTATTGTAGTTTCTAAAAAGTGCTGCGATCCTGTCTAAATTCTGCAGTTTTATTGTTAAAATTATATTTTTAGTATATAAATATTTTCAACACGTATTGTAGTTTCCAAAAAGTGCTGCGATCCTGTCTAAATTCTGCAATTTCATTGTTAAAATTATACTTGTATGACCGAATGCTATATTTTTTTCTGGTCAGCGGCATGAAATATTGATATCATTAAATTGTTTTTAAGATTTCATCAGGATCGCAGCACTTTTCAGACACCTTAATAGTTCTATAGTTGAAATGTAAAAGCTTACTTTGATCCATAGAGTGTATGCCCTTGCACTAGATCGATTTATTAAGACCTCCCACATTACCCTCTGATGTACTTGCATACAAATATAAAGCAGTGTTAACTAAATACGTAATGTACAGAAAATATATCAATAGAATAGCGAAGAAGACATTAAATTCAAGTTATTAGCCCATAGAATATCTGTAAATAATATCTAATTTAATTAGATAATACATATTTTGTTGAAAAAATATTACTTGATCTGTCTCTCACTGCATACAAACTACGTCACGTTGTAAGAGATGACGTCATATTGACAAGTGCATTGCGATCAGTGACTTGTTTATAACTTGTTATATGGGATTTAACTAACGACAAAACAACACGCTGTAGTAAGTTTTTAAGTAGTTTGATGATTTCCTACTGGTTAAATTAGCAGATAAACTCATTTTGTGGTATATTAAAGGAATGTTGTATGACGTATATTGTGTATGATGTCATAGTCAAGTTTTCCCGTACAAATTAGGCTCTGCCTTCTTTTTGTAACCTTAACTGTGCTGCGTAGTTGAAATTAAAAAATCAAGCTATCAATTGTTTCTGCATACTTTGTAGTTTCAGAAAAGTGCTGCTGCTTTGAATAGAATTCGCGTTTTTTAATAGTTAAATTTTCAGGTAAATAAGCCAATGTCGAAATATGTTTGACTTTTACCAAATATTTTGTGTATTTATAAAATCGATTTAAAGAAAGCAGAAGAACTTTTCAAGTTAAAAAAATCCATTATCTATATTTAAAAGAAATGGTTAATATCTATTAAGTGAATGACCTTGCGAAAGTACGATTTTATGAGGCATCTCATTGTAAAATATACGTAATCTGCACATAAAAACGGGACATAATCAATAAAATACATTCTCTTGATAGTTAATGAATACACGCACTAAACAAAGGATATACATTGGTATTAATCGACTATTTAAAACCTGATAAATAATATTCCGTTGAATATTAAAACGCATTTTTCATTGTTAAAAAATTCTTCAATCTGCCTGTCACAGCACATGAAATACGTCATGTTTACCAAAATGACGTCATGTTTACAAGGTCATCACGATCAGTACTTTGTCTATAACCAGCTACATGGGTTTTAACTAGCAAGTTCTTTCAATGTATTGATAACTTTTGTTGTTGTTTATTATACTAATACAGTTAAAAGTTGCAAACTATTCCATTTTCATGTATAAAAAGAAATACCTAAAAGTCATATTTTTGTGTGACGTCACAGTAAACTTTTCCCGTAAAAAATTAGGCCCCGCCCCCTTATTCAAGCCTTAACAGTGCTGGGGAGTTACAATCAGCATTTACTCTCTTTTTGTTACTATAAAAACGAGGCAATTCCCTTTCAATTGGAATGTGAAACAAATCTCAAACGTAAGATTATTTTAATAACAGATAGGAAATATAGTCAGCAGAAAAAAAAAATAGGAAAGATATTATAAACATCATTTATTTCTCAACTTGTTTTTACCGAGATGAGAACGATGTTACTTACCAAAATCAGAAGAAAAATAAATGCATTCGTCATGTATGGTGATTTTGATAACTTGGTATTTGTGAAGACCCTCGAAGTTACTCGTCCTTAACTTTGGTATCAGAGTATCTTTCAAAGCCAAATGAAGAAGAATGCAACCCTTTGAAAGCCCCAAAAGTATAAGATCACTTCTTTTAGCATTAAGCAAATGCTGAATTGTTTCCACAATGTGTTGTGCTTCTTCACGCGAAAAATCATCAAGTTCCTTCGCTACTTTAATGTGTATTTTGGTGAATCCTACAGCAATAAAGAAAGAGTGAAATATTTTCAAAGTGTATTCATTTTGTGAAGAACTTGGCCTCAATTATTTTATATTTAGGAAAGATTAACATATGTCTGGTTAATGAAAAGAATGATACCACAGTGTATTACCTGAAAGATGTTTCTTCCGAACGTAGTAATTCATAGGATTATTTGAATTTTGTGCAAACTTCGTGCATTTTTCTGCAAGCTTTTTTTCCCCGATATTTTCTAAATAACCTTGTAATATATAGATGTTTAGATCAAAATGAAAAATACTATCCATGTAGGTAAGAAGTTCAAGTTTGTCCATCGTGTGTATTTCATTATCTTTGTCCTCATAATCGTCCCCGTCGTTCCCTGTAATAAAAGTATGAATTGAAAAACAGCTACTTATTCTCAGGCCCATATCAACGGTATTAGAAGTTGCGGTCTCAACTATAATATGAGGAGCCAAAAAACTAAAAAGAAAAGAATGTGGTGGGGCGGGGAAGATGGTTGACAACCTTTCCTCTTAAAAAATAAAAACATATTCCATTTCAAATCCTTAAGTTAATCGGTGCTCGAAAAATCAGAAAAAAAGAAAGTGAAATGGAGATGAGTAGGTGTTCAACCAACATTTAAAGGAAACACGCTACAGAAAATACTTTACTCAGAAAAAAAAACTGTGCGTTATCCCATGACACAATCACCACCCTCACTCAACCGCAATTCCTATCCTGCATTGTGTGGACCTGGTTTTTTTTAAATATTTAATATTTAAGCGTTCAAAATATTCTCAGTGAAATTCATTTTCTTTAAGGTTGAATGAGTATGAGCATTTTATATAACAAAAAATTGGAACGAAAGTTGTAAAAGTTGCATTCAAAATAATGTCAGTAAAAGTGTTCATATCATTAATTAATTTAGAAATATAGTACATTCAAGTGTACTAAGAAAAATTTTCTGCTTTTAAATGAGTATTAAAACATCTGCATTGTCATCGAGTACGTCTAGTATTTTTACGAGAACTGACCCGTTTCCGATCTACATAGTAACAACAGAGCTGGATTTCTAAAATTACGAACAAAAGAAAATGGGACCTGTCAAGGGCGACTTTGCCACCCGCAAACATTTTTTTTAAATACAGAAACCAGTAAGATGCAGAAGTTGATAAGTGTCTTTTCAAAAACTGGTAAGAAAAAAGTATCGGATACATGTAACACGCAAAAAACGGTTACGGGGGCTCAAAATTACACCTTTCCTGTGACTGTGTACCCATATTTCGGCAGTATATCAAGAAGGATCGGTTTAATATATCCCCGAGGCTAGACAATGTGTTAAAAGTTTTTGGAATTAGGTTGCATAGAATAAGGCCTAATATCAACGAGAAATCAACTGTATCAAGATATGCTGAGCGTTCCTGTGATATATGTTGCTTTGTTGATGATATTTTTACTTCGAGATATTTTTAGAGTCATTCCCCGTTGTAAATAGAAAGTACATAGCCCGGCATTTTATATGTAAACAAACTGCTGGAAATTGCAAAGAAACTAACTTGTAAATGTAATGTAAGTTGAAGCAAAAGTTTGAAGAAGTTTAGATTCAGCTACGAATAGGAGAGATTTCTGTTGGAAAATATGTCTTTAAAATTGAATGAATATAATTCATAATAAAAACTCAAATTGTGTTGAAATCTTCATATAAAAAAGTGTCAATGCTGCATCTATATTTACATATTATCACCCCTACTAATGTTATTGTGATTTAAATTCAAGACACGTGGTTTAGGTTGATCTATTTAAAGGTTATAGGGTAGAACCGGTTTTATAAATAAAATTAGCAGTAAACATGATATTGCTATAGCCTGTTTCTTTTGAAAACATGTCCTGTAATAAATGTTTCCAGACCTTTCTGAAAGACTTTCATGATTTTCAACAGAAAAAGGGTGGCTAAAGGAGGGGGTGTTAAAATAACAATATATCTTATACTTTTCGGCGAAAATTAGAGCTCACTAGTGACCGATTCGCTGGTAAAAATGTGCATTATCATCTACACTGAGTGTAGAACTTTGTTTGCTTTTTATGGCTATTGTTATAAATGCGCACAGAGGATCTTACCACGAGAACTGACCAATCGTTGAATGAATATCAACGTTTACGCCAAATACATGTTTACATTTTACTTCGAACGCGTAGTTCAGGTTAATCTACGATCATGTTAATGGACTGCAAAATAAAAAAAAATGTTCTTACGAACAAAATACAAAGATAAGAAACTTTAAAAGATGTTACGGGTGTTTTTAATTTGTTGTTAAATGAAAAAATGTTTAATAAAGTTTAGTTTGTTTCTAGTTCAGAACACCAGCGCTTCAAGGGTAAGGAAAACCACAGGCACCAAACTCGCTTAAATATTTGACCCCCTAGTATTTATAATATACTAGGGGGGTCAAAAATTCATGCGAGTTTGGTTTCTGTGAGGAAAACGAGCAGCATCTCATATGCATTTAAATGAACGAAACTTTGTTTACGTTCGTGATCACGTGTTCGGCTAGGGAACTCACCTGGCAATTGTATTCACCGATAGTACAACAAAGAAATATTAATACAGACGAAATCACTTTATTTGCAGTATGGCTTTCAGAAACCTAGACTTCCCTCGTTTATTTAATAAATGAATTGTTTGTCATTATGAGCATGAAAATAATACTTTTAAAATTGCTTTTCATTTACCATAAGATTTTCCATTTTTCAGTGTAAAATTCCTGTAGTATTCATAGTAACCCACTGATTGGTCAGTTAAAATCATGCAGGTGCCTCATTTGCTAATCTGACGCCAAAAAATATAGTCCCGGTTCCCATGCAAAAATATTTGTCCAAAAAGAAATTTTAATTCATAACAGCAGAAAATTGTACCACAGAGAATACTTATTTAAGTTTGAATGAATGTAAAAGATATCGATTGATTGAAGTACATTTCTACAGACATTATCAGCTTATTCTAGGGTGGTGAAAATTGAAACGCACCGTAACTTTTCTGTTTACAATGCCTCCACGTGCTAGTCACTTCCTATCCACATTTCCGTAAATAATTTACCCTATCTCTCTGAAGTCTCGCTAACTCTCGCCAGAGACACTGCCAGATCTACTCTGAACTCATCGGGTTTTATAATTTGCAGAACTCCGAAAAATTGAAGGTTCCGAACACATTAGTAGGAGTGATTATGATAATTCAGATAAAGCCATAAGAGATACGAATTGTGGTGGGGGAAAATGTATTGGTCTGCATAAATTTAACACACATTTTTTATGGTATAAGGTGTTATTTTAAGATCATTTGATACATAGCACAACTTCTTTTCATTTACATTTATCTATAAGTAAAATGGAAAGTCAAGAAAATTTAATAAAAGTCAATTCCTAGTGAGTAGTGGGTGTCAAAATCACATTCGAGGTCATAACAGTATATTTTGGGCCTATGTGTTAACTGTGTTAAAATTTAATATACCTAATTCATTAATGATAATTGTACATACAGGTATGATTTTTTTTCCAGTTATCGGTATATGATATCAGTATCAAGGGAGGGCATTCTGCTTTACAGCTGTCAGTTTACATCTGTACGTCTGTTGGTCGGTCGGTCCACCACCAGTTTCTGTTTATTTTCTTTGCAGGGGTACGTTGTATATATTGAAATGAAATTTGGTATACATGTGCAGATTTATCATGAGAATATCTAGGTCAATTTTTGTTTTGGGTTGGTAAGATCAGGGCGTTTTTTTTTTGTTTTTTTTTTTTTTGCAGAGTTATGTCCATTCGACTTAAAAAAATTCCAATTATCTGGATTGGAGGGGGCGTTTTACAAACATATCTTGTTCAAGGACTTGTTTATCTTCAAATATCCTTGTTGTTTAACAGGCAGCAGAATATGTCTACAAATGAAGTTAGGGAAAGAGCTTTGCAGGCTTCTGGATGTGCTGTGGAGGAGTTCTCATGATAAAGACAAAATACCAGCAACAAGAGGTTTTTTTATTGGTAATTTTTTTACCTAAATCATGGAATATGGAATTTGACTAACTTTTGAAAAAAACTATCTCACAGCTGGGCATACTAATTGAACTCCTTTTAAAATTTTACCTACTTTTGAAAAAAAATATTTTCAAAATCGCTCCATCTTTTTTCTTAAACTTGGACATAGTAATAACTTTTGTTATATTTCATGTTAAACCTATGCATTTTTGATTTCCATTACTTTGCATATCGTAAAATATGCGATAAAAAGTCATATCTTTCTCATATTTCATTGTTTACGAATCATTGGACAGTAAAGAAGGCTATGGAGGACATTTAATGCAACTTTTTGAAATTTTACAAATGAAAATTTTTAGGTAATATATAGTTCATAGAATATTGAACCATGTCCATTTTCCATCTTAGTTGTTCTTATTGAATCATAAATGATGTTAAACTTTGAGCTCCTAGATATTCTTATGATAAATCTGCACATGTATACCAAATTTCATTTCAATACATACAACGTACCCCTGCAAAGAAAATAAACAGAAACTGGTGGTGGACCGATCGACCAAAAGACATACAGATGTAATCTGACAGCTGCAAAGCAGTATGCCCTTCCTTGATACTGATATAATTATAACTGATATTAAATGACTAATATCATTATTAACTTTAAAACATGAATTATATCTCGAGTTTTCATATATTTTGGTTGTGCACAATGTATATAAAAAGGGGATTAAGTCAAATGAGAATTCTTGTAGAGAACTTGATTGCAGATAAGTTATGTAAAATGATCAAAATATATACCAATGGCACACTTCTTTCGTACAATTATTCTCTATTATAAATGGATGATTTCAGCGATTATAATTTTTCTTATTAAGAATACTTACGTTCTAAAAAGAATTTAAGTTTTTCCAAGTCGGTATCCTCAAGTTCACTGGATATTTCATGCAAAAGGTTCTTCAGGGGTACTCTGCTTATTCTTTCTCTAATTAGAAGTGATCTTCCTTAAATAACAAGGAAAAACATCAAAATATTGAAATACATGGGTGTATCAAAAAGCCCATGGACTAGGGTCATAAAATTAAAACTGTTTTAGGCACATCAATGAATTTTGAATTATATAATAAGCATTATCTTTTCTATCTATAGCATAAACTACAAATCGTAAATTTAATTTTTTAATTAATTAGCTAAGTTTTTGTAAGCAACGGTATGTCCAGGCGACGCAACCTCGAACACGACGTTTTCTCGACATATTTAAGTGCAACTGGGAAAAAGCCCTTTTGATATTGACATTTCATATCCAAAAATCCTATTAATTATGGTGTGTCTTAGGACACCATTGCCTCCTAAAATATGGAATATTTATCTCTTTCTGGAATTCTATAATTTTTTTTGTTTATTTCACAAGGAATTTCTAAACACATAAGCCTTGAAAATGACATCAGAGGGGGGGGGGGATTTCCTTTTCCAACATTTTATAACATTTTGCTCCTGAAAAAAAGTGGTATAGACCTAGAAAATTTTTAAATTGGCTATGGAGACATATAATGCATCCAGGGTTCTTGTTTTAATGTCAAAAGAGATTCAGAGAGAAAAGGGATGCACGGTTAATTATGTCAATTTGTAGTCATCGTGTGAAAAATCAATCACGTCAAAAATGACGTTGAACATTGTGTTGTAGACATTTAACTCTTAAAAGCAAAATGTGTTGGCACAATCAAGAGAGGTTCTCTCCCAGTGTATAATATAAATCCAGTTGCAGTATTATATGCATTGAAATCCGCTTTTCATGACATTGTAAAGCCATATAAACAAAGTTAAAGTCCTTATTCAGCTCCAGGCAACCTCGTCAAAATGAGTGTATCAGGTAGAAGAAGCAGAGATTAAAAATCAATGACGTTCTGGGACGAACAAAACTAAATGGCGACTGCACCAGATGATCACATATAAGGTCGTTTTTATTTGATGAAAATTTGGCAAATAATGAACGTATCACGCTAGAATTTTTAACATTTCTTTATTTATGTTGTTATATGTTCCTTATTAATTTTTAAAGCACTGACTACATAATACCAATTCTATACCACCGGAACACGAATTTTTTTATAACCCTTGTATATATATTGGAAAAGTGCATATTTAGCATTTTTTTGCTGATTCGGCCTTTTAAAAAGATGTTGGCATAATTCAAATTCAAATCAAAATTTGCATATAAAACTACAACTTTTGCTTGCAATCACACAAAGAAAGTCAAATCGTTCTTGTAATGTAATTTAAAACATATGGGTTTTTTTTTACCTACGTCAAGAATGGATGTTTTGATAAATAAATTGTGTATAATGTAAATTTTTTACAGAAAAATGATTAAACTTATCTTCGAGGACCAGAAAAAATTCAAATGGCAGAGAGTAAAGAAGACTTTATATGCAATTCTACCACGGTTATTAAAAACTTCAAAGGAAACCGGCGGACATTATTCTCCAATAAATCACGAACGTCATCAAAAATTATCAGATCAGAAACACGTATCAAATCTGAACAATTCATATGCATGTTTGGTTGTAGAATGAAATACTTGTTTAGACCGCATCGTTGTGTTGTCTTTTGCAGTATAAACAATGTAAATTGCACCAAGTTGCTGATGAATGTCCGTTTTGTATAGCTAAGCGGGGCTATTCCACGGACCTCCCTACACATTAAACAACGCGATTTTAGCAGTAAAACAAGAACATGATTTTTTTTTATTGTATATTCATTTTAACTGATCAATACATATAACGAACAAATTTATAATTTAAAAAGACTATTTTTTTAATGCAACGAAAGCTCAAATCGTCTGCATTCCATATGTAGCTAAGTCAACGCTAACGCCTCGGCTTTTATCTTTCAAACAACATTTCGAGACCGAGGAGGTTATTCTGCAACATTCACAAAAATGCGGACTTTATTTCTAAAATAAATGAGTATTGTTCAGTTTTCCCCATGCGAACAAAATTATACTAGTTATCATAAAAAATTAATAAATCTTAAAAGTAGATCTTGAGAAAAAAAAGTGTGTTCTTATCTAATAATCAAAATCATAACAAGCATTGAGGCACTTGTGTGAAATACGCAGCAAGGTTAAAGACGTCAATTGCAAACACGCCTTGAAATATTCCAAGAAAACTAATAATATGTTTATATTGTATTTATTAACCATGAGTTTTATTTAAATGGTATTTTTAGTGCAATTGTTTTGTAAAGCACGTTTTGATTGGCTAATACACTCATGTTGGAAGCAGTAGAACGAGCATTAACGAGAGTGAAAGCTTTTCATTGTGACGTCATAAGAGGGCGATGCAAAAACACAATGCCTCTTGACGCATTTCATGTAACAAAACTCAACAAAATAAGACTTAAACCATCAACAAAATCCATATATTGCATTAGAATGGGAATAACTATCTCCTTATTTGATATTTGTGACCGTTAATAATTACGCGGAGCCAGTAAAACGGATGTTTGTGACCGATAAATCAACATTAACGGTAGGAGGTAGTTATTCCCTAATTCTACTACTGCATATGTACGCATATGGTGTCCGCCGAATTCGGCCTAAGCGACTTCACATAGGCTGTTTGACACATGATATGGTTGAAATGAAAAAAATATGTACGGGTACACAAATCGTAAAAATTCAACGATATACGGATAGTTCACTAAGAAATTGGTTGTCTTTTATCAAAGACAAATAATTCCTTTATTCGAAAAGTGATCGGACCAACTTCATCATGCCGGAGAATTATATAAAATTTAGGCTCCTTTTGATAAACTTCATACATTTACATTATACGCATTGGAATAATGTAAAATTACGGAAAAAAGTAACAGCACACAACTTGGTTCCAGCACTTTTCAAAATAGTAGGGACAATAGCCATTTGCGTCTAAAAAAATCATAATTTAAAGCGGATATCTTTGAACTTTCGATATTTTCGAGGAGCCGTGCCTGTGATTGCATTACGTTTATATACAAATTTATATTATTGTGGCTTTTGTGAAGCTTTTTTGCTTTAATTTTAATAAGACTGTGAAATACTGATAAATGCATTCAAAAATATTACTCAATTGTAAACAGGTGACGCTTATTTAATTCTAATTTCCGTATTTACAAGCTTTAATAATAGCTTGATCTACGTCGCACGTAGAGGGGAACTAAGTGTCCAAGTAGTCTATGACGTCATCTCAATCAGTGGAGCGAGATCAAGGTGATTTTAATTCTGTATCCAAACAGTCTTGTAATGTCAAGATAAGTTACACATTGCTTAATATTTACAATGACTGTATAATAGATTGAGTAACGTGCAACGCGGCCGAGCTTGATGTTTGGTGATATGTCTTTTATCACCGAGGCGTCACACTTAGGTTCGTTAACCTGTTAACTCAGGTTTTTGTTGACCAAGTAAAATATGATCAAATATATATACAAATACAATAATACAATTGGTTTCTTCTTGATTGGACAACCACTAATTGTGGTCAACGGGTGTCTCCCGCAAATGAATTACTTCAGTCCTGCCACTTTACAAGAACTGCTGCATCTTGGCACTTCCACCACTTCTAATTGTGGTATGCCACCTCTCTACAACCAAGTGACTGCCCTATTCAGGTCTTACATGCATTGGTGTACTGTGAAACACTTAGACGTTTATTCCCTGCATCCGTCTGCCTTATTCAGGTCTTACGACCGTATGCAAGAGAAGAAACAAACTAATGTTTATCCACTCCGTCACCAGAGAGGTCAACTGAGTTCCTGTAATACAGCATGTATTACCTCAGTGCAGCCCAAGTGCATTGGCAGTTTCATACTACATACAGCTCTAATATGGCGTCATAATCGATTTCCTAATGCTATGCCTATGGAAGGCCTTAAACTACTGCGTAACCACTTCACTTAAAATGGTTTAGCTTAAAAATATGTCACTGTGCATATTGGTTAGTTGTTGGAAATCGCAATTTTATGTATGAAATTTAATGACTTAATTTTGTTCCAATAACAGCAGTGTAGTTATTGGTAAAATGGATTTGCCGTATATTCTGAAATCGATTGGGTTTTTACTTTGATTTATTTTGTGTCTAATTTAACACAGGTGATTGACTGTTCCATGATAGGAAAGACAATTGAAGTATAAAGTATTAGTATTAGTAAATAATAGATATCCCTTTCATGACTACATCGTTTGATAACAGCAAGTTCTCTCTATCTGGATGTATATTTACACAGGGGAGATCAGATTATGTGTCAAATTCAGAAAAGTATTTTTGAAATAATGCAGCAGCAAACATATAAAAATAAAGAAAAATATCGCCCATCACCTACTGAAAATAGATAGTTAGTACATGGTTTTTAAAAAGAAAAGTTTTCTCCGTATTGTCAAAAGAAATAAAGAAAATTGCCGTTTTAAATAAGTTAAAATAATCAGCTATTAATTGCTTCGACTTTCCATCAGACACAAATGGGTTGTTACATATTTGCCCTTAAAATCGTTGCAATGGGTTATGCAGGTACAAAATTCGTTTATTAGACGTAAATGATAATATTATAAAATGTATGTTTAAGACTTTATTTGTAATATTTCTGACAATGTGTACATCATGATTAATAATCGTCAATACTAATACAGCTTCTTCCCTGCATTATTTTTGGGATTTTACTCTTGCCATGAAGAAAATTAGTTGTTCAATAGTCATTGATTTGCATATAAAATCTGATATACTCTCCTGTCATATCAAAATTTGTTTTGTTACTCTCGGTTAAACATTTAAACAATTTTTCTTTGTAAAACATATATTTTTTACAATTTTATATTCAAAATATACATTAAAACTTTTAGGGAACTGAAATTGATTTTAAGAGAAAAAAACATGTTTGAAATCAAATATCATAGCAAAATTTTCATTAATTTTGTGCATGCAACAGATTTTAATATTGAAATTTTGATTCGATATCTAATATTGTCAAGATTAAGAGAAATGATCAATAAACAAGAAATGCACAACATGCCATTTTCCCATGTCTATCGCAAAACTATTTTTAAATCTGATGTTATGTCATAGGTTGTTAAACACTAAAAAAGGTACCTATATTACATAAGTCAAGAGGGATGATTATATTCATTTTTGTTACATGTCATTTTAAGTCTTACAAGGAAAGTGACTTTCTATCGTATCACATGAAAAAAGGTCACTTCCTGCGAAAATTTTCTGGCCAGTGTTCCAAGGTAACCACGTACCATTTGTCATTCTACATATATAGATTATTGTGCAAGAGAAACTTATGTGTGGAAAATAATCGAAATGTAAAGCATTCGTGGGTCATCATTTTTTTTCAAAATTGCAAATTTAATTATGATTGTTATCTATGAAACTGGTATGCATTCTGTTTGAGTCAACCATACCTTTATCATCACTTTGAATTCCATCATGTTTTCTTTTACTCAAGAAAGTATCTGCGTCCATTCCTTTATCTAAACAAAAACATGAGAATGAAACCAGCAAAAAGGTGACTTTTCTCCTACATAAAATAACTCGAATACAAATTTGATAAGTAACAAACCTCTAAAAACCTTCACTTTTTTCCTCACCCACACAAGGATGAATGTCAAAGCAGCACTACTACACACGACTAATGTCATAGCCACTAGGGAAACAATGATCCTATATCCATGTGTATTCGCCTTTTCATTATCAATTATCCTAAAAAAATATATCATATCAATATTTATAAAAATGAAATTTTATTAAAAATCATTTTGTTTTAGTCCTATATGCCATATATATTTCTTAGGGATGGGAAGGCACGAAAACTTCAGCAATGTAGCATTAATCCTCCAAATCCCCATACTATTCCACTGGTAGTCAAAAATTTATATATTTCCCTTTTTGTTTCAAAGGCGTTGACAGAACAAAGCTAAAACCTTCTTGTTTTTGCAAAGCTATTCTTGAATAGTTGTAATATCAAGACATTGAAGATATACATGTGGACATGGGAATGCCAATATTTTTGTAATAGTTAGGCTACTTCCATAATTAAGTCAATTCTTATCAGTTGGCATTCTGTTCCGTCACGGTAGGCTAGTAGAAGAGCGTTCGCTTCGTGATTGGGAGACCCCCGCGTCATATCTGGGACGTAAACATAGCCAGAAACTGTTCCTTCACCAAGCTAGCGCTCGGTATAAGAAGTGAAAGTCACGGTTTTTCGAATATGACCTTAAAAACGTAGGTCCTGTGTCACGATAGACACTGACACAATAAACAACCCTCACTGCTCAATGGCAGAGTGTAGGTCTAAATTTAAAGCCCTTCCGCTGCATACGGTGACGTTTCCTTATGAGTGAAAAATTCTGGAGAGGGACGCTAAACAATACTCAATCAATCTAATCCTATGGACTTACTTTCGTGCTTTCTTGGGCACCTGCTTCCGCTTTTTGAATTTGCCTGAGTCTGTTTTATATGCCATGCTCACAGATTTGTATTTTTGTACATTTTTATAATATCAATCACAGTTCGCTATCTTTACCATTGCATTAATGATGTATGTATGTTAGCATAATATCGTTATCAAATGCATGTTAATGGCTCTGAACATTGGCGAATCTAAAAAGCGATAAACCCTTAAAATCACTCAACCCCACAGTCCTTTCTTCCTTTCTTCCAACATTTTTTTTTCAAATTTTAGAATAAAAATAATGATTTAAAGAAACCTCAAATGACCGCAGACATAGGCTACCTCGCCTTCAGGAAAAGCTGGCCAAACTACACCAACTATTCCTCGTTCTTTTTAAGGTCTTCCGTTTCAGACGGAAGACTTTATAGTGATTCTACTGTTTTTTCTTATTAAGGTCTTCCGTTTCAGACGGAAGACCTTATAGTGATTCTACTGTTTCTTTTTATTTTTCTATATTATTATTTTTGTTCTCTTTTTAAAAGGACGATTTCTCAGAGATGACTAGACGGATTCTCATGAAATTTTCAGAGATGATAGTGTTTAAAAATATCTTTCAAATGCAGTTTTCAATTTTCAAAATTCACTTCCGGTAGTCAGATATGTCCGATTTCCGCTTTTTTCAAAATAATTTTGTCTGATTCATATCTCAGAAACGGTAAGAGATTAAGACACCAAACTTATATGACTAATAGATCTTGATAAGTAGGCGAGCCCATTTGGGTTAGGATCGTCCGCCGTCACTTCCGGTCGTCACAGGAAGTGATTAAATGAATCGAAAATTTCAACTTTTCTCTATTGAAACTTTTTTTGCATAACATTATTGCATCTAATTTGTAGTTTCGAAATATATCAGTCCCACCGGAAACAAAAACGACAACTTCCGGATATAAGAGAAAAACTATATAATTTGAGTATTTTTCTTTCCCATAAATATTTTTTATAGATAAAGTATTTGTAATGATTTTTTGATATGTTATTCAGACTGCAAATGTCTAAAGTAACGTCAAATAATGTTGTAAAATTTACTTCCGGTCGCGTGATTTCCTGTCATCAAAATGAGAAGTTATCATAGCCAGATCTTGTAAACAGTAAGAGATTAAGGCACCAAACTTATAGGAATGGTAGATTTAAATGAGTAGGCAAAACCATTGAAGATAAGATCGTCCGCCGTCACTTCCGGTCGTCACAGGAAGTGATCAAAGAAATTGAAAATTTCAGCTTTTCTTTATTGAAATTTTTTTTGCAACACATTATAGTATCCTATTTGTAATTTCCAAAAAATATCAGTACCATCAGAAGCAAAAACTACAACTTCCGGCTATGAGGGAAAAACTACATAATTTGAGTATTTTTCTTTCCCATAAATTCTTTTTATAGATAAAGTATTTGTTAAGTTTTTTGGATATGTTATTTAGACTGCATATGTCTACAGTAACGTCAAATAATTTTGTAAAATTCACTTCCGGTCGCGTGATTTCCTGTCCTCAAAGTTAGAGGTTATCATTGCTAGTTCTCGTAAACGGTAAGAGATTAAGACTTCAAACTAATATGGGTGGTAGACCTTAATGAGTAGACAAATCCATTGAGTTCCGTTTGTCACAGGAAGTGATCAAATAAATCAAAATTTCCAACTTTTCTTTATGGAATCTTTCTTAGTATTACCTTATAGCATCTTATTTGTAGTTTCAATATACATAAGTCCCACTGGAAACAAAAACGACAACTTCCGGTTATGAAAGAAAAACTGCATAAATTGAGAATCTTACTATCTTATAAATATCTTTCATAAAAAGAGTATTTGAAATGATTTTAGGACATGTTATACAGACTGCAAATGTCTAGAGTAACCTCAAACATCTTTTTTTTTTAATTTACTTACTTCCAGTCACGTGATTTCTTGTCCTCAAAATGAGAAGTTAACATTACGAGATCTCTTAAACTGTAACAGATCAAGACACTTTACTTACCATGAAGATTGTGCAACAGACATGGGGTAAAATGCGTTCGCCGTCACTCCCGCTCGTCAGAGGAAGTGATTAAAAATGATTTTTGTAAATGTTATTAAGACTTTAAATGTCTAAATTAACGTCGGGAATCTTGGTAAGTTATACCTCCAACTGTTTGTTTTCCTGATCTCATTGTAAATATTATGTGCCTCTTTTTAAACATAGATTAAAGCTCATTCATACAGATAAATAGAGGATAACGGAAGACCGTTTTTGTTGCTGTAGCAACAAGAGTTTCTAGTTATTATTATTTTTTTTCCTAAATCTTGTCGGCAGGATTTCTCAGAGATGGCTGGACGGATTTTCCTGAAATTTTCAGGGATGATAGAGAATAAAAATACCCCGAGACGTTTTTTTTTTTCATTTTTTCAAAATTCACTTCCTGTCGTCAGATTTGTCCGATTTCCGCTTTTTTGAAAAATATCTAATCCGAGTGAGATCTCAAAAACGGTAAGAGATTAAGGCACCAAACTTACAAGGTTGATAGATCTTAATAAGTAGGCAAATCCATTTGGGTTAAGATCGTCCGTCGTCACTTCCGGTCGTCACAGGAAGTGATCAAAGAAATCGAAAATTTCAACTTTTATTTTATGAAACTTTTTTTGCATCAGATAACAACATCTTATTTGTAGTTTCGAAATATATCAGTCTCACCGGAAGTAAAAACGACAACTTCCGGTTATGATAGAAAAACTGCATATTTTCAGTATTTTTTCTTTCCCATAAATATTTTTATAGATAAAGTATTTGTAATGACTTTTTGATATGTTATTCAGACTGCAACTGTCTCAGTAACGTCAAATATCTTAATAAAATTCACTTCCGGTCGCGTGATTTTCTGTCCTCAAAATGAGAAGTTATCATAGCTAGATCTCGTAAACGGTAAGAGATTAAGACTCCAAACTTAATTAAGTGGTAAATCGTGATGAGTAGGCTAAATCAGTTAGGAAAAGATCGTCTGCCGTCACTTCCGGTTATTACCGGAAGTCATAAAAAAATCTAAAATTACAACTTTTCTTTTATGAATTTTTTTTTTACATCAGATTATAGAATCTTATTTGTAGTTTTAAAATATATCAGTCCCACCGGAAACAAAAACGACAACTTCCGGTTATAAGAGAAAAACTACATAATTTGATTATTTTTTCTCCCATATATTTACTTTTTGTAGATAAATAATTTGTTAATGATTTTTGGTTATGTAACTCAGATTGCATATGTCTAAAGATATTTCAAATATCTTTTTTAAATTCACTTCCGGTCGCGTGATTTTCTGTCCTCAAAATGAGACGTTATCATAGCTAGATCCTGAGGGCGGTAAAAGATTAAGACACCAAACTTATAGGAATGGTAGAGCTTGATAAGAAAGCAAATCCATTTGGGTTAACATCGTCCGTGCGGCTGTCACTTCCGGTTGTCACAGGAAGTGATCAAATATATCAAAAAAATCATTATTTCTTCATGGAATCTTTCTTAGTAATATATTATAGCATCTTATTTGTAATTTTGAAATATATCAGTCCCACTGGAAACAAAATCGACAACTTCCGGTCATGAGAGAGAACTGCATAAATTGAGTATATTACTAAACCATAAATATCTTTTATAAAAAGAGTATTTGAAACGGTCTTAGGACATGTCTTTCAGACTGAAATGTCTAGAGTAACCTCATATATCTTTTGAAAAAAATTACTTCCGGTCACGTGATTTCTTGCACTCAAAATGAGATGTTAATATGACAAGACCTCTTAAATTAAACTGTACTAGATCAAGACACAAAACTTATATGAATAATAAATCATTAAGATTGGGCAACAGATATAGCGTAAAATCCGTCCGCCGTCACTTCCAGTCATCACAGGAAGTGATATAAACATTGAAAATGATTTTTTGTAAATGTTATTAAGACTATAATTTTCTAAAGTAACATCAGGAATCTTCCTTTTTTTAAACATAGATAAAAATTCAAACATACAGATAAATAGAGGAGAACGGAAGACCTTCTTTGTTGCTGTAGCAACAAGAGTTTCTAGTTATTATTATTTTCTTTTTTGGTGGGGTTGGGGGTGGTAGGCAGCAGGGGAATAGTAGGAAATATATATGAATATCGAAAAATCTATAAAGTGGAAAATTTTAATTTAAAAAAATGAAAATTACAAATTATAAATAAAAAAAAATACAGGAGTTGTTCGAAATGTTCATGGACTAGTGCTATAAAAATTGAAACCGCTTAAGATACATGTACATCAATGATTTTTTTAACGTATACTAGTAATTAGCATAATCTTTTTTATTCATATAGTGTTGAAAATTTTTATAGGAATGGTATGTCCAGGCGGTATGTGGCAACGCACTTTGAAAAAATTTTTCAAAGTGCGTAAAATTTTTCAAAGTGCGTTAAATTTTCGACACACTCAACGCACTTTGAAAAATTTTCAAAGTGCGTTAAGAATGCACATAATAATTTTTTACCATGGAGGCATTTAACGCACTTTGAAAAAAAGATATGAATGAAAATAAAAATACTAGACTTAGATTTTAGTATTAGAGGAAATCAATTATATCTTTCGAAAAACTTTTTTAAATTTACATGAACTCATTTAACCTCATTGAGAACAAGGAGAAGACGAGTAGAAGGTCCCTCATCCCAACTCTTTTTTTTCTTAAACATTGTACATAGCCGTCGGTAGCAAATTGAAAGTTGACCCCACAGGTAAGCCCCCATTTTTAATGCATACATGTATATATTATGTATATCTTTGCAAAATATTTATGTGCCTATATGTAATCCCCCTTTCCGGTACTGATGCCTATGCTACACCCAAATATATGTGTTTACATAACTGGTATGACGTTAAAAACTTTCAATAAATTTAAGTTTACATGAAATGCATGCAAACTTGAAAAAAAATTAGTACAGTAAAGCATTTAAGCGAGAAAGAATTTTCTAAGTATAGAAAAATCAGAATCGCTCACTTTCATATCCTGATGTGACCTCTTCACAGAAGAAATATCAAACAGGTTCAATTATTTATCATACCTAAGATTTGCAGGAATATTGACAAATCCATACACAGTTTTTCAAAGTGCGTTAATATGATCCATATTAACGCACTTTGAAAAAAAGAAATATTTTTTCAAAGTGCGTTGACTTGGTCCCAAAATTTAACGCACTTTGAAAAATTTTTTCAAAGTGCGTAATTTTTCAAAGTGCGTTGTAACATCGGTACAACCTCGAAAATTACGTTTTTTTTTTCTACCTAAGTGCAACTGAGAATTTTTTTTATATGAAAATTTTTCATTTACCCCCATTTTGTAAGTTCTATGAAATTTCACAGATAATTTTATATTAAATGTTTAAACAATTTACGAGCTTTAGTGGCGTCAAAAAAGGGGGTTGTTTTCTTTTTCTTACTTGCAATAAAGTTTCACTCCCTAAAAAACTGGCATAGAACTAGGAAATATTTAATTGGGCCATTAAAAAAAAATGCATTCAAAGTACTTATTTTTTTTAAACCGAAAAAGTGAGAGACAAGGAATGTAAAAGTTAGTGCTGATTTGTAGTAGGAATGTTCAAAGTTTTTCACGTAGAAAAATGACGTTGATCTTGTGTGATAGACGTGAAACGCCCACAAACAAATATGCCATTGAGTTAAAATCTATCACCATGTATAGATCTAGTTACAATATCATATGCATTAAAATAAGCTATTCATGACATTTTAAAATTATATAAACAAGACTTAATCTCTTCTTAACTCCAAGGAATTTCATCAAGATAAGTGTATGAGGTAGAGAATGTGGACATTGAGAAACAATGATGTCACGCACCTGCCCCAGGTGAACAAAACATGTCTCTATTTCATGATAATTTGGAACATATTTAAGGTATCTAGCTTTAATTTTTAATATTTTTCTTACTTTTGTTGGTTAAGGTTGCTAAAAAGATTTCATAATATTTGTTTTATCGAATATGTCTTCGAACTTTTCGAGCAACTTTCCTATATCCTGTTAATTTCTTTAATAAATGACTTTTGATTAACGTTTTTTTATGACAGGGTTGGCCTG
>PRKT01000720.1:50385-71865 GCA_003671525.1 Saccostrea glomerata
TTTTTTTTTGCTCTTATTTTCAGGTCACTGGACACGAGAACAAATGGTCAATGTTCCAAAAAATCAAAAAGCTAATTCAGAGAATTTGTGTCCCCCGCTTAGGGAAAAAGTAAAGCATGCGCAGGTCGGGGGAGGGGGAGTCGGATCCCCCTGACTGAATTCGTATAATTATGAAATTATAAATGTATACTTGAGCAAATAAAATATGCCAATATGGATATAAAGATTTTATTGCTTATTCTTTATCATGTGTATAGAAGATTCTTTTTATTTAAATGGAATATTGATCACAATGTTATGGTTTGTACAATCCAGACCTCATAAGTTTTTCATTTCACATGCTGATCTATTATTTAATAAAAAATAGTATTTCGGAAAAAAAAAGAAAATGGATCGTCTGGCGTTCGAAACCGAGCCCTCTCACGTGTGAAGCGAGAGACATACCACTAGAACACGGAACCGCTTTAAACTGGCGAATATTATATGCAAAGATGAAGTCACATACATGTATATATTCACGTTCGATATTGTCAAAATTTTACACAATGGACGGTGTCTAATTTAACCTTCATTAGACAGTTCTAATAGATGGTATAAGAATATAAAGTACGCCAAGAACCTGTTTTATACGCAATAAATCTCCTCATGCCCCTGTGCTAAATACAGCGACATCTAATACAATAAATACTAATGAAACAAACGAGGCAGGACACTTTGAGAGGGGTGAGATAGGTCCCAGGGAGATTTGGTATAAAATTACATCGCAAAAGCTCAAAATCTTCATGAAATATCGCCCGAAAACGATAGTTTTACACACAGACAGAATGTATAAATTAACGACTTGAGCGTTGACCTTTTGACCACAAAATCAATAGGGGTCTTCCTTTTGCCACAGGGAGTTGTTATGTAAAATTTCACTGCGAAAGCTCAAAGTAATCTCGAGATAAAGCGGGGAAATGAAAGTGTTATTACAGACAGAGTTTGCAAATTTATGATCTTGACCTTAAGCTTTTTGACCTCTAAATTATTAGGGTTCTTCATTTAGCCATAGGGAGTTGCTATGCAAAAATTTTATTGCAAAAGCTCAAAGGGTTCTCGAGATATCGTGTCGAAACGAAAGCGTTACAGACAGACAGAAAGACGGACGGACGGACGGACAGAGCCAAATTAATATCCTCCACTTTTCAAGCGGGGGACAAAAAGGAAAATAGCAAAAACAGGAAGAAATGTGTCAATGTACAGTATTTGGGAAGTTTCTAGTATGCCGGTCCCCAGAATCACGCGATTGCACATGAGCAGTTATTTCCCTTGCCGTTGCTATGCAGATTGTTAACAAAGCGCAATTTCCCACTCGCTTCAATAAAACACATCCAATCGAGTGATTAGGGTTAGGTTATATAGTTTTTAAAACTTGGGTTGTTTTATAAACTCTGTAATCTTTCTGACTTTGGGCTATTTTATGTAATTTTTGCTTACAAAAGGCACTATGAGTGCCTTTTGTGACCAAAAACATGCATGAATCAGCCTGAAATTTTTGCTTTACAAAGAACAGGAAAGTTTAAGAAATGAAAGTTCGGGAAAATTAACTCATGACATGAGTCGAAACATGACGATTTTCAGCGCTGAGTTTAGGCAAGTTATTGAAAAAGCGACTTACCTAACTGCAGCTCGATATCCTGACCTCCCAATCATGTCAAATTTTCAGTATATTTTTCCTTTCAAATCGATAATGATGCACTATTCAATCCATCGCACTTAGTTTTTTAAACCCAATTTTTCACAAAGAACACGAATTTAGGGTCAAATTTGCAATTTGTGGCTTTTTTATTCGATTTTTCGATTCGCGATCGTCTATATATATTGTACACCGCCTTCGGCGGCACCTATTTTAGCGCCATATTTATGGGGACCGGTATACTAGAAGTGTTCCCAGTATTTTTGTAGCATTTGCATACTGTAAAACGAGAAAATTTGGAAAATTTGGCGCATACGTATTTTAGCGCAAAGGCAAGTGGGAATGCATTGGCGAATAATAAATCTTAGCTCTTGCACTTCCCATTAAAATGTAGAAATCTCCCTAACAAAAAATACTTTAGGTAACTATAGTTTACAATAGTTCACTATAGTAAATCAAAGTTTTTCAAAGTGTCAAAGTTTTCGTCAAAGTTTTTCAAAGTGTCAAAGTTTTCGCCAAAGTTTTTCAAAGTGTCATAGTTTTCGCCAAAGTTTTTTCAAAGTGTCAAAGTTTCGATAAAGTTTTTCAATTGAAAGTTTCAAAGTTTTCGATAAATAAGAATATGGATAGAACGAACAGTATTCAATCTCAAAGTCCATAAAACAATACTTTATAAGAGCAGCGCTAACATGGACCCCCGAAACATCAGAGGTGGGATCAGGTGCCATGGAGAAGTTAGCATCCCCTGCCGACCGGTCACACCCTCTGTGTGCTCCTTTCGTGATCAGAAAATAACGGGAAAAAAAGATCCGTCGTCAGTTTAGTGTTTAAATAATGGACTAACAGTTGGTATTAAAAACGTCAGTCAGTATTTGACTCAATGATAAATTGAATTTGCTGAAAAGATCATTGTATCGAACATACAACTTACAAAATGATGACTTTAAACGAGACTGCTGATATTCTTGTTTCATTAACTTGCTTTTCAATAGTTTATCTCGTTTTAGAAATTTGTTCATACGTAGAGCATGCTCTTGCGTATCGAATCAACTGAGATATATATACACCGTATGCAGGTGATGAAGGTATATTGCTGCATAAGTAAGGTTAGTTGACGATAGACAAGTTAAAGTTATCACGTTTATCATATAGCTTGGTTGTTAGATTACAATTAGTGTCTCTTTCAAGTAATAAAGTATGAAGCAGAAGTGTTGGACTCTGTGGTATCTTTTATCTCAAGCTCACCAGGATATATTTTATAGACGTAGGAATGGAAATTACCATTATTAATTGCCAACACGTCGTCGATATATTTAAATGTCGAGTTGAAGGCTACAGCAAGTGTTTTATTCTTTTCACGCATAAGATTTTGCATCAATTCTGCTTCATATGAATATAGAAATAAGTCTGCTAATAACGGAGCGCAATTTGTACCGATGGGAATTCCAATAGATTGTTGTAATACCTGGTCTCCAAAAACTACATAGATATTGTCAATCAAAAACTCAAGCATCTTCTTGATGTCAACTTCAGAGTACTTATGTGTGCAATCAGAATCTGTTTTAACAAAATAATTTTTCAAATGACCAATGACGAAGTACGTAAATTTACGAATTCCATTTATATTGAAGAAGCAGCTGTCAATGATATCAAAAAGCCTGGATTTTAATTTGTCGTGGGGAATTGTTGTGTGTAAAGTTGAAAAGTCGTAAGTTTTTAACCTGTTGATTTTTGTAAAGTTCTGTGATTTCAAATTGTCCAAAAAATTTTTAGAATTTTTTAAGTATCCATATCTGATTCACACCACTTCTTGAATATATAGTTGCACAGTACTCTTGAAGTTTTTCTTTCACTACTGTCAATATCTTAGTGAGGAGCAACGAAAGAGGCTTGGCTGATTTACTGGAACCTGCAATGCATCTTTGTTTGTAAGGATTCTTATGAAGTTTCGGAATCCAATATATATAAGGTAGTTCAAATTCATTTTGGCTTTATGGACTGTTAAAATTACTCAAAACTGACAGGTGATTTTGAAGAATTTCTTCCTTAGAAAGAGAAGTATGATTAAGTTTTTCACAGTGTCAACGGTTTCGATAAAGTTTTAAAAAGTGTCAAAGTTTTTGTCAAAGTGTTACTATAGTAAATCAAAGTGTTCAAAGTGTCAAAGTTATAACTATAGTTAACTAAAGTAAACTATAGTTTACTATAGTTAACTATAGTATTTTTTGTTAGGGATTATATTATTTTATAGTATCCACGCCTGTATTTGGTTTTTTTGGTTCGCCAAGCACGAAAACACAATAGCACTTCCGTATATAAATAAACATTGGTCAACTTTGTCGCGGTGTTGCAATTATATGGAGTCAAGGCATAATGTTAAATTTAATTTCAATTTGTTTTCATTTTTTAAAACAAAACAAGGAATATTTTCGCATTTAATTTATATTAAAACAATACATGCATCGGAAGAAAGTTACTTGAATAAACAGTTATAATAAACAGATATTTTCTGCAAGCTCAATCAACTTTCTTGATTGCATTGTTTACCGCGAGGCGATAGATGATTGACACATCAAGAAGCCAAACTTTGAAGGTGTTAATGATAAGTATCGGGTAACAACTACGAGTAGTTTAACAAAAATATAATTTGGTAGAACTTTATCGATCGATCCTACCATTTGCAGAGCTAGCTAGTGTGAATATAAAATCAAACGACCCTTCGACAAAATCATGTGTTCCGGTTTACATGAACTAATGTGAAAGCTTTGAACACGCACAAAAAAAAATATTTAGAAATCTGTTAGCGCACGATTAATTTTAGCATTTAGAGGCTCTTGCGCCAAATTTCCTTAAGATCAGTAGTTCACCAAATATTCTCGTTTTACAAGATATGTAGCTACATGTATATAGTTATGAAGTTTAGCTGTATTTTTTTGGTGTATAATAAATACTTATGTCAATCAATATGCATCAACGTCTACATTCAACAAATACATATTTCTTTTCTAACCTGGTTCAACTGGGGCGTTTATCCCACAAAATTCAACATATTCATTTAACAAACTGCTTGGAAGGCAATGGTAAACCCGTTGTTGTTCTTTCCATTCTCTCGATTCTCCAGAGTGAAGACAGTCAAGTTTACTCGCAGCCATCATCCAAGCTGTTTTGTTTTTGGCCTCTGGACATTGTTCCCTAATATTGGCCCATATTGGTAATTCAGAACTGGATACATGCTAAATGTCCAGGGAGAGGTATAAAATTAAAGCTCACACTGTCAATATATAAATGAAAACGTTCATAGAATTTGTCTGAAAAACGGATTTAATTATGTAAACTTTGCTTACCTTCGTTAATAGGAAAATTAATAAAAAAGAAAAGTGGCATACAGTTTTGGTTCTCATAACCTCCATTCATGAAAATCCTACAGAGTATTAGAAAATAAAAGTTATTCTAAAGACCAAAAATGAAATGTTTACTTTTTTATTTTTATTTTAAACTTCTTAATAGATCTAGACTTCATTAAAACTTACTATCGATTACTTGTATTTTCATCAAATGTTAAATCCCAAACATCAAAATATTATCTTTTATTGTCCGTCCGTATATTCTCTAGATAAGTGATTCTGTCATATACAGGTAGTTGTTTGCAAAGTCATTGAAAAAAAGTAACAGTAGGGTCTTAATAAAATTAAATAAATATTTATTGCAATGGCATACCCTCAATGTATCGGGCCGAGTAATTACACATATAACCAAGAAGCATGTAGATACTTGAAAAAGTGTTGCAAACCTGATGAAATCTTGCAAATATTATAATTATGCCCATACTCAATAATGTTCATCAGCAAAGCATTCAGCCCTTGGTGTAAAAAATCAAATTCAAGCAACTAGAGGGTGGAATCATTATAGCTACATGCTCTCATAAGTTCATACAGTGTTCAGAAGATACATAAATCAAGCTAGGATTTTTAACTCGCTATGTAATTGTTATATTGGAGTTTATTGATGATCTTAATACTGTGAGTAAGGGATGATGTGGCATAACTGCTATCTGGGACCCCCTTTTCCAGGGACGTAGTATCCGGGGGGACCTTTAGTATAGGAAATGTGAATTGAAAGGATGGTTGCCCCCCCTGAGTTTGGGAAAACTTAATTTTCCGTTTTTTTTTTTTTTGCTTGTCAACTTTTTTTTTCAGGCAAGTAAAAAAAAATTTTCTCTGGTTGGCCCCCCCACTTTCAAAATCGATGCTACGTGCCTGTTTTCGACGACTAATTATATTTAATCTACAGCGATGTTGGTAGTTTTCAATCATGAGTGAATACATACGACACCTTTTAAATAGTTTCAATAGTTCAGACACATTTTGATTATAAGTAATACTGTATTATGTATGATTTTGTTAGACCCAATCACAGCTAAACTCGGCCAGGTTTGTGACAATATGTTCTTATATGTCAAGAAAATGGGCGGATCTTAGTACAAAAGAGGGATATGCGTGTCCGAGAAGACCTTATATGGCTATTATTATTATTTTGCACATAGTCATTGTCCAATCCAATGACAGAACAACAAACAACGTTTTATCACAGACACGTGTTTCAGGTCAATTTGCCTGTTATCCTTTTCTACATTTCAAACTTTTATAATGGTCAGTCAAGGCTGTTTATACTTAACAATACGCATGGATATTCAGCATTTACGATTATTAGGACAAGAAATGCACATGAAACTTGTATTTACTGATACTCTGGAATACATATAGACCTAGCGATATTGCTCACCAAACACGCTACAATTAGAAAGTATATATAATTTAATATATAATATATGAATTCATTCTTACGTCAGAAAATCGAGTTCCGTCGATCTGTTCATAATGGGAAAGGCCACCCAGATTTTGTTTATTTTTCTTGAAAAATAGCATGTAAGCACAGTTAGGTACAATTTTCTCCTTCCACATATAGGTAGATTTCAATAAAATACAGTAATCAGCCAAAGGAGAAAATTGTACCTACCTGCGCTCGTATATTTTAAGGGCTTCATAGAGTGGTGCGGGGTTAAAATGCAATGGGAATTAGATGTAAAAAATAATACCCCTACCTCAATAAAAGATCTATATCTTTCAAATCTCATTTCAATTTTGTTAAAAATAGTATTGTATAACGGTACACATATCAGTGATTAGTTACAGACACAAATTTGAGTAAAATTTAGACATTTAATTTTTTGTCAATTTACCAGGGGCCAACATTTTTTATTTCCGATATCAGTAGAGTTCTGAATAGAATCACACTTCCTTGTAAAGATTTTCTTTTCTGAAATTCGCATTTGTCACCTTAACAGTACCGTATATCATCGTCTTTACTTAATTAAGAATATGAGCACGATTCAAACACATTTGAAATAGATTTAAGACTACAAAATGCATCAATACATTTTTTTCTTAACATGTATAATTAAACGCGTTAATTTTCTCAGGAAATTCAGGAATTGAAGATGATTCACATTTGGAATAAAATAGACATCTTTGATAGAATGTTTCAATGTTGCATGGAATTATTGTTGATGATTATAAAACAACCCTTTAACCCAACTCAACCTCAGGGGCGGGGACTATGGATTTAATCTTGTTTCTTTCCATTCTCCGACTGAAGATAAATACCAAAAAATTGGTTGAAACTGATTCAGTGATTCTAGACAAAAGCTGAAAATGGATTAATGTTTCAGCACAATAATCTCACAGGACAACAGAAAAAAAGAGAAAAAAAAAACAGATAGCAAACGGGTTATCAAGTGAACGAAAAACATTTATGTAAAGAGCAAAATCATATGAACCAGAATCTTTAAAAAACATTTATTTTTATTAGAATTTTGAGACAATTATTTTTTAAAAGTGCGCCAAATGATAGCACTTGTGACGTAAGAGAGGTAACTCTTGTTTACTTCTAGGACAGCAACAAGTCTTTTTTTTTTAAAGTGGACGTTTATTTGCTTTGACAATAAGACAATACTAAGTTTTCATTTTATTTCCCCTTTTTAATATATTGTATATCGTAAACATAACAATTAGTAACCTTAAATCGCAGACTGATAATTTCTTTTAAGAAGAAGAGGTTGTGACCCCGGTTCGATCCAAAGTGAAAGTAGAATATATTTTTTTTAGTTTGGGCATTTTTTATCTTTGTTATCTAATGTGCTTGGAAATGAAATGTTTCAAAACACCAGAAGTATTCTTTTTAATGACCAGACCATGCAAATCTTTCTTGTAAATTATTATTCACCGTCAAGCAACATCTCGAACATCGAATAAGGAAAGATATCTAATTTTCTTTTTACAATTTGATCGAAAAATAAATCTTTGGTTTAAGTTATATGATATAAACACCATCACACATCTGTTTTGATCTCGTCCTTGGTATCATCCCTCGGATGGTCTTGGCCCGCTCCCTCCGGGCTTGGGTCGATACCAACCAAAATTTTACTTAGTCATATCATTTTTCTACATATCTTGTACAATTTATATTGTTCGAAAACCTTCTGAGAACCCATAACGTGTCTATATTTCTTGGATGTATTGGAAACTTGGGAAAATGAGGAAGGTCGACCATAATACAAAATAGGTCTTTTATGAAACGTTACTTATACATGGTTAACATTATTTGGTTTAAAAACTATTCTAAAAAAAAACATACAAACAAACAAACAAAAATAAAAAAAAAATAAATAAATAAATAAATAAATAATAAACGTATAACTAATGATTTCAAGTGTGTCTTGGTTAAGTTTGTATTCAACATAATTTTGTAGGCAAAGTTTTTTATTTTATTATAAGAGGTTTAGGGATTTAAATACCTGAAGAAAACTTAAGTGCACTGAAAATAAATAAGACAAGTTATTTATTGAATTAATATTTTGATTTTCACAATGGCAATATTTACCTAGATGATAATTATACCTTAGTATGTTAGAAAAGATTATGCAATTTTTATCTTAGTTCATTGCTAAGATGTTTAAACCTTAATGTATTTAAAGCGTTATCTCTAAATCTCTAAATCAGTTTAACAAAAAAGCCTACAGAATACAGAAAATCGGAATCTTCTGCATAAGGAAAACAAATAATGGTTACCTGAAATGCCACGCAAATTCACTTGTTACAAATCCCCTCCATTACACAACAGGCGTAATAAACTTTGGAGATCCAGTGACGTGTTTCTATATATAGTAACGTAAACACCTACGGTGTTAAACTAGGTCAGTGTTGCCCATCTACAATGTTTGCCTATATCAAATTGGACGGATTATCAAAAAAAAAAAGAAAACGTAAACTAACCCTCAGGGACAGACTATCCACCAGCAAATATACTGTACATGTTCGATGGTTAAGATAAAACATGGAGAGAACGAGCATTAATCAAGATTAAAAATCTTTGAGACATTACAAATTCGGAGCGGAACAATCAGATATTTTTAATGGACGATAAAGATTTTGTTTAGAATAAATTGTATAGAAGCAGTAAGCGCTTCATTGCATGGTGGGCGGCTGTACTTGATAAAAAATCCCTCCTTTTATATAGTTTGGTGTCATTTACGACATTACCACTAAGTTGAAACACGTTAACCTTATTCACTCTTAATGTATATGTAGTATTAACTGGAAGCGAGATGTAAGACTTCAACTGCCAGTGTTGTAAAGCTAGATTTCATCCAAAACCAGATTTCCCCCCGCGGAAATCTCACTCTACAGTTTGATTATCTTTCGAGGGGATATCGAACGCCAGAGTCAAATCTCCCCTTCTGTCTTTTACAGAGTAGGATTTCCCTCTTGCTATAATTAATATAAGCTAAAGTTTCAACATTTTGTGCAAAAAGATCAACGACAAACTTATTTTTAAAAGGTAAATGAGTGATTGTTTTCAACTGATGTCAGCATATATTTCAAATCGTGGATTCTCAACCAAATTATATATCTTTCAAATGAAATGTAAATATTTTCAGAATACGATGAAACAGACAAAAAAGTTGATATCTGGATCGTGTAAAATTGCAAAATACATTCCTGAAAATGTCCTCCAGAAACTTTGAACAAGAGACCTTCATATATGGTGTATTTCATATTTTTTTAAAGAAACATGCTGAATTATAAAGTTGCATATTTAAATTCAACGCAAGTAAGTTTAATCTAGGTATAGGCATTTTTTTATGCAAATGAACAAATGAAAATGCATAATTTGGTTACCCTTTATACAGAGAAGTTTCAAGCTTATTTTCTTATTCATACTAAGTTCACAGAGCAATATAAAGCAACTGCACATTATTACATCATACGATAAAAATCATTGATCTTTCCCATTCAAGGTAATAAAGATATTAACAAAATAACGCCTGCACAAGGGCATATAATATATTTTTTTTAATTAAAAAAAAGTAACATATAAAGAAGAATGTTAAAAAATTAATAAAATTGCTGCACAAATCCTACGCGCTTATTTAATATATGAAAAGTTCAGGAAACACACCGGGCAGTGAATATTTACCTGTTTCAACGTAAAACTTTTGAAATAGTAACTAAACAATTGCACTGTCGACATTTGTGCAGTAATATCACACATCTTTGTAATATTCTGCGTCTAATAATACTTAGTTTCTGAAGAACAAAGTTCCGCTGAAGCTATTGTGTTGATGTTCCTTATAAACTTGTATAGTAAAGGACTCTGACGTCATAATATGACGTCATAATGTACACTGGCTTGGGCATGGCATGCTTATCAAGTTTTTATAAGAAAACAAGTTCTAACTTTTTCAGTGTAATTTAAGTTCAGTCCATATGCGTTTTTATTAGTCATTTGCTCAGAAACCTATATACGTTGCCTTAACTAACTTCCGAATTTTCGCCAAATTATTTCATTTTGGATTGACCATATATTAAATTCTTTCACTTGAGATATATAACTTCTAAATTTTAAATGCATCTAATTTTGCCAAAACTTCTAAATTTTGAAAAAAATGAGTTACTTTTTGCTTATTTATCCTTAAGGTTTTTCATATTTGACATGTTGTATTTATATTTTACAATACGTGTATTTAACAACCATTCTGAGAGCATTGCATTGGCAATATTTTTCCCCTTCTGGCAAGTGAAATCTTTTTAAAGTAAGTCACTCCTGAAATTTGTTATATCAGGGATTTTTTGAGAAGTATAATTTGGATAAGTACTCATAAAGTGTAACTCAAAATCGCAAAGAAAATAGGGGGTCAGTGTGCATCCTACTGATCTACGGTACATTTAAGTTGACCTTTTTGCACTTAAATTTAATTTCTTTGGTTAATTACTTTAACCCTTATTATATTTGATGAGATGTAAGCATGGCAAAAATTTATAATCTTATTTTACGTAAAATAGTTTAAATAATATTTATCATTAAACAAATCTTGCAAATTAATGCGCGTAAATTATTGTGTGACCTTTTTGCACTAAAAAAATAACATATTTGGGGTATAAAAAACTTAATAGGCAATACAAAAATTTCTTACATCAAACTTTTTTACGACTTAAGTGCTGATCAGTCACAAGTATTGAGTAGTTTAAAATAATGAAAAAAAAGGTGGGGTCAGTGATGTTAATTTTGAAATATTTGTCAAAATATGTCATTTTCAGGCAAAAAATGGTGTAAATTTGATCTTGACTTCTTGAGTATATTTTCATTTTTTGGAAAAGTTTGTTGACGGAAGGTGTAAAACTTAGTCTAAAAATATAAATTAAGATCTATATTAAATATTTTTAGCAATATCAAAACGGAAAATATTCTCCGAGTAAAGGTATGTGAGGCTAAATTTCCATTACATTAAATTTTATAAATGTGCAGATTTGCAGAATTTTCTGCTAAATATCCTTCCACCAAAAGAAAAAGTCCCTCATAAATCTTGCTTCTTTGTAGATTTTTGAGCAGTTTTTTCATTGAATGTTAAAAAATTTACATTGTTGAATTTAAATATGTTATAAAAATTGAATTTTAATAAGTAGTTTTGAAGTAAAAGCTTCTGCGTGAACTTTTCTAAAAAGCTGAGGAGTGACTTACCTTAAATCTAATTAGAATTAAAAACGCCATTATTCCGTAAAAAATAATAGACATGGAAGGAAGTGCAAACTTCAAATTCATCCACTTAAATTTAGCTCAATGTTTCAAATCATTTAGAAAAACATTCCAAAACATTATACTATAGTTAACTACATTTTTTTTTTCTGTTAGAGTATATTCGTCCTGTTTTATTTTTGCCCGATTAACCCTATTTATGGGTCAGCCCATATAAAACAGAGCAGATTTGAAAAACAGATGTTTTAAGCAAAACTATGAATTTAAAACGAGGCAAAAATGTTTTTAAATAGAAAACTGCAAAAAATAACCCTGTATAAAGAAATCAAAACTGATCAAATTGCTTTTAATATAAGCATTTTATCTATTTGTCTTCTGTAATAAGCATCTCTATAAAACTAAACCTTATTGCACTATTTTGACATTGAATGTAGAAGGTACCATAGCAAGAGCAGAGAGGATAGATTATGCGATGTTTGTGATACCCGTCAAATACAAAAGGAATTTCATTTTATTTCTCAATACTCCTAATATCTAATTAAAGGAAATAAATATTTTATATCAAATGAATATTATAACAAATACCCAAGTCCATTTAAATTATTCCAGTTGTGGGTACATGTACAAACCACATATCTGCCTTGGTTGAGAGCTCTACTAAGTATTTCAATGTAAATAAGATCTCTCGGGATAACCCTAATTCTATCTGTGCACGACATATCGTCAAATGTTTTTATAACACATTACCAAATTTAGAAAAAGGTCTTATTTATTTGATTAAATAGAACTATTGCTCGACATTCGATATTCAGAAATTTATCTATTAAATGTAAAGTATTCAACTGGTCATGAAGTATTTTGAAAGTGAAGAATATATAAATAAAGGTAGGCAGCTGAAAGTAGGTCTGGCTGCTGAGTGCAAGCAACACTATAGGTAGCTTGTATTGATGCAACAATGTACCATACAAATCATTGAAAGAATGTAAGGTTTTTTATTACAGATATATTTGAAGATTTCCATTTCTATTTTTTTTTTCTCTGTGATAACTCTTCGAAAGTTTGCGGAGTTGATTTTTTGATAATTCTACCAGAATGTAATTTAAGCAGGTCGATAGGTAAGGAGCTAAGGAGCCTAATATGCATGCAAATCTCGTGCATATCTCTTACTGTGTCTGGCGCTAAGGAGATCAAATATGCATGTAAATCTTGTGCGGCTGTCTTTGTGTTTGACGTTAATGGGTGAGGGTTATTGAAATATTGTCATGGGCATCCTCGTCTAATTTTAATCTATGTCTACATTTTTATAATCTAAATCTACACTTTTATTTCACAATGAAATGTAAATATAAGGAATCACTGTCTAGTTAATAAAGTATGCCAGGGACATCAACACTAGTGGGAAACATGGGATAATTTAAGCATAAGGGGCGAAGCCTATGTCCTATGTTTCCCACTAGTGTTAATGCCCTGGCAAACTATACTAACTAGACAGTGATTCCTTAATATTTCCATTTCTAATTTCTTTCTGTGATAACTCTTTGAAAGTTGTCGGAGTTTAATTTTTGATAATTCTGCCGGAATGTAAATTAGACAGGTCGATAAGTCAGGAGCTAAGGAGGCCTAATACGCATGCAAATCTCATGCGCATCTGTCTCTGTGTCTGACGCTAAGGAGGCAAATGCATGAAAATCTCGTGCGGCTGCCTTTGTGTTTTACGTCAGTGGGCGAGGACTTTTGAGATTGGCTTTGAAGTCCTCGTGTGATTTAAGTCTATGTCTACATTTTTAAAGTCTAAACCTACAATTTTGTTCCACAATGAAATGGAAATATAAGGAATCACTGTATGTCTAGTTTTGAGAGTATGCCAGGGACATCAACAATAGTGGGAAACATGGGATAATTTTAGCATAACGGGCTTTGGCTGTTATGCAAATTATCCCATGTAACATGGTTTGCCCCACAGAGACCCCAGTTTGAGAGGTCAGCACCTTTTTCTTGATATCACATAAAAACTCTTAACATTCTTCACAAATTTTCTTCAATATGTTTTAACAAATTATGAACAGGTAAAAAGATATAAAACAAAAGGTTTCAAATTTTGTGAGATTTTCTGAGACTTTTTTGAGTCCTATCGAGATCGGGCGCCTTTTGCGCTAGAAAGATTTGAACACCCATTTGCAACTCAGCAAGTCATCCTTTACTCTCACATAAAATCTTGACTCAATATCTTAAGTCGTTACGGAGGAGTTTCCCGGACAAGCCGAAAATCAGTATATCGTCTATATCTCATGACCGGAAGTGACATAAACAAAAAAAAAACAAATCAAAGTACTGAAAGTACTGGAAAGCGCTAAGCAAGGTTCAACTACAGAAAACCCGCCTCCTGATCGCCTTGACTGTTACGTTAAATAACATCGAATGTCAGTTGTGTTACTACATCAAAGTCTTAAAAAATGCAAAAAAAAATATTAACAAAGAAAATCTGATTTACTATATCTGTGCAATTTTATTAAAGAAAGTGATTTACTTTTCTAACCTTTCTTTGTTTGTCGCACCATAAAACAGTAACACTGTTACCCGTCCGAAGAACAAGATTACCTGTGTTGAATTGTGGATCCAGGTTTCTGCGATAAAATTGAATTTATATCAATATTACAGTTCGATTTTTTTTTCTTCTGACTTATCTCATTCCAGATTATGTATATAGCTCTGCATTAGCTGGACAGTTTTTTTTTATTAATTTTTTGACAAATTTTGAATGCAAAAAAATGTTGCTGATATCCTTCTCTTCAATGTTAAATGGAGAACACAAAACCTTCTGATGAAATTTTGAACAATAAATCATTCTACTCTCAAGAATATGAAGAATATTATTCTTACTAAAATTCAATACCGGCTGTCTGCGACTTTATTTGTTATTATCGGCCGCAGGATCGATCTTTTGGCGGTTGTGTTTGAAAGTGTACAGGGAGATATGAGATATTATTTTTTATTTGTTCCATCTTTGATGATAAAATATATTAGAATTAATAATTAACGATTTTTAAAATGACATATTTTGTTTGAATTGTTTTTAGTATATTTAATTTTTTCTCCTCTTCATAAATATTTATAAAGTTATAATATATATAGATAAGGTTATACAAAATAAAAATCACTAGCATAGGAGATTGTAATATATACACACAATTATTACAAGTTTCTGGGTATATAAATAACGAATAGAAATTGAACTTTTAAATTTTGTTTTGAATATACTACACTTAATTAACACGATAACAATATTTTTTTTCAATATTTTACATTTATTGTGATACCAATCCAACCTCGTGCAGCATGTTGCTCTCATCATGTAACAACAATTCCCCGAAGCCTTTACTTCATTTTTCATATTACTTTGCAACATGTATATATCAATTTTGGGTATAAAGATATTGCATTTGTCTTTATGTCTTTTTGATGAAAAACCATTATTATCCTTCACACAAGTACTTGTGCAAGGGAACACCACCCCCCCCCCCCCCCCCCCCTTCGATATTCAACCCCAGGGCTTGTTGCAGTTGTTGGACATTTTTTTCACAAATTATATTTATTACACTTATTCATCATGTGTACAATATGAAAGGGGGAGTCCTGTCTACAAGTCCATCTGACCCTTCATCTCTGACTCTCACGCACATGAATTATAATTTATTTAACCGAAATTGTAAAAAAAAAAAAAAAAAAGTTTGACCATTCTGTTTCTCGTGTTATATTTGAAGCCGATTTGTAAATATTTCTTTTTAAAATAAAATTTTAAATCAAATACTTTTCTACTTAGAAAAAAAAATATCACAGCAGACTGACAAGAATGAAATACCCACAACATCCAAGCGTTCAGTGAAAAGAATTTTTTGCATCAAAATATTTTGTTACAGATAAAAACTACAAAATAAGTATGGACTCTATATAAATATGCGTTCAAGTTTGTGCTACTAAAGGATGTGAAATCATTATCATTGATAGCCCTCTGCGTTATGCAAGTGTGATAATAAAAATCTTCGTTTGTATTTACATTCAATTTTTTGAAATAAAGGCGTATGCAGAAGAGGGCGTGAAAAATTATGTAATGAAACTGCATTTGTACAAAATGTAGATACAATCTAGATATAGAACCTAGCTATAGTTAAATATTTTTTTAATGGAATTATACTTCTGAAAGATTTAATTCCAATTTTATTTCTTAATACTCATTGAAATCTTAATGAGACTTTTAAATACACGTGCGCATAAATCTTTTTTTCGGTACTTGTATCAATAAATACACATGTATGGACTGAATGGACATTCAGTTTTTCGAATTACCACTGCAGAATAAGATTTGTGACATAATTTGTGTTTGCCAGTACTTATTAGGTGAACCACTTATTAATTCGCACCATATTGTTCAGAGATAAGAACGCTCTTATCCACTAAGGCAGGATTTCCGTACACACGAAAATTAATATCGACTGTACTAGTTAACACCTATTGTAATAACTCCTACACTGAAGTAGCCGACAGAGGGTCGGGGATTTCCAGTTGTATATTTTTAGACGACTCAGTAGAGTTACATAGCTTGCTCAGTGGCGCTGTATTTCGTAGGCTGTCTAAGCACTCAAAAATGTATCACTCCGCGTAATTGAGTTCGTCAATTTGAGAATATAATATATTGAGAACATTTAAAAATATATATAAAGAATCATATTACAACACGGAGATAGTTTAGATCAACAATAGTAGCCCTTGCAAAGGCATTATAGAACCCGTTTGTTTACATAATTATATCATTATTATTTCAGAGGGCGTGTTAGGGGCGCGTTCAAGATCTTAGTGCTAGATGGATATTAAGTACAGATACGAAATTTGAACAAGAATAGCAGCCACGTAAAGAATATACATTATAAATATTTATGCTAAGTTTGAAAGCCTACAGTCCTACTTGGATAACACTTTGCATCACGCGACAGGCTGTATATACTGGTTTACTAACTGAACGAATGTTCTTTATCTAATCGTAAAATCTCACACAATTAATTTGTGGATGCTTTTTTCCATATATTAGTTATAAATGAAATGATTGTATAATGGAATTTATTCTAACATCTCACGGGTAGACGAGCTGTCTTTTCAAACCAACTGGGTATGTAGCATAATTTTATTAACTACGTGCAAGTTTACTAGCAACTATGGTATTGAATGAAGCCCTGATATATGCGGTCGGTAAAGGGCGTTGATAAAAAGATCGTGAAAATATCTGAGACACCCTATAAAGCGCTTGCACATGCGCGCTTAGCGCTTAAAAAGCTATCAAGATCAATTGAATATCTTGTATACCTGAAATTTTGATATAAATCGGACTAGCCGTTTCTGAGAAATCGCGTGCACAAAATCGGTTGGAAGAAAAATACATGTATTAGGGAAAAAGAAACCGAATGAAAACACTAAGGTCTTCTGTTGGAAATTAATTAGAAACGAAATACCTCAATTATTTCAATATATACATCAATTGGAGAATAAATTCATAGATCTTATAAAAGAAAGGTATGCTTAATGATATTTTTATTTTTTACTCGTATAGTTTTAAAAAGTGTCATTGAGCACGAAGCTTCCAGCAAATCCATACCCATCGTATTTTCTATGACCATAGACAGTTAGTCCAAAACTTGAATTGTCTATCGTGGATAAAATAAGGACTCCACTTTGAATTTTAAAGGTACGAACATCGAAAATTTCTTTCAAAAGGGCGGAGCTTTGAAACACTGTATTAAATTTATTGATTGAGTTTCCGTTTATCCGCAAGTTAATCAGGGACTTTTGGCGAATAATCACATAATAAGTTTTCCAAGTATCCCTCTGGTACGGTTAATTCGTAGTAACTCAAATACTGATGAATGCCTGGAATAATCGTTATGTAAGGATGATATGGGACGCCAATCAAGTATCCAGTAACTAGCACAGGATATTCGGAAACAATAATAGTCATATTGTTTGATATCTCTGTCAGATTTTGTGGTTCTTTTTCATTTAAATGCCATGTAAGTTCTTTGCCCCCAACACTGGAATTCAATAAAGGTGTTAGATGGTTACAGGTCCTATCGAGTTATTCATATATAATACCAGGAAGACTCTACCTCGATTATCTGCAAGAAAATGTTAACAATAGATAGAAAAAAAAACATTTTCAGCTTTTTCTTTTAGTTATTCATTATAAAATGTACATCTCCGTTTTACAACATACCTAAAGACTTTGGTAAAACGGTCGTGGGTAACGTAGAAGGGCCTAAAATTATATTAAACAGTTTTCAGGAAGATAAAAATAAAGTTTGTCAATTATATATTGATTGACTTACATGTACATATAAGCAGCATTCAGCATTTTATTTTACTTATAATTTTTTAATTAATTCTGATTTATTGACATGCAGTTTAATACAGTAAATAAATGACCATCAGCACTGCAAATCTCTTAGTTTCAGAAAACCAATTATTAACTGCAAAATTCATAAAATATTTTTTTTAAATATTTATTATTTTTCTAGAGAAAATGGTACTTACCTTTAGACAAACTTTGTTTGATAGAGTTCAATTCTTCTTCAAGCCTTTCAATTTTAATAGCTTGATCTCTGAGAAGCTGCTGAACAACATAGAGTTCCGCTTTTAAAATAATAGTTTCGTCTGACCCAGAAATTGTGTCAGAGTTAGAATCAAGTCTCTGACAAATGCTGGAATCTATCCAGTACTTTACCACCAATGATGTCCAAATAACACGTACTAGTTTTTCGGTAATTACCATTTTGTTTTAATTCTAACACATTCACTTGAACTAGAATTAAAAAAAATTTATAAAAGCAATCTATAAATATAAATATACTAGTATATTAGAATAAATAAGTTTTAGAAAATAAACGCTTCAATCTTTTTCTTCAAGTAATCGCTCCAGAATATGCCTCTCTTTGGTTGGGAAAAACAATAGCTGAAAATCTAACGCTAATAAAGGTTGTACATACAAATAATGTTCATAGTCTTCCAGTAGATCTATCAGTTTAATTACTTAATATTTAAATTTCCAATGTCTTTGTCCGAGATAAAATTACCAATTATAAATGTACTTTTTTCCCCATCGATCTATTGGCACGGTTCCAAAAAAAAAAAAAAAACCCACGTGCATGGCGGAATAAACAGCTAGACAGAAGCAAGGCTTGGAGCACGTGGATTGATGGAATCAAAGCATGTAAATATAAGGAATGACTGTCAGATTTTTCAATTTCATGAAGATGATCAATCGATTGGCTTGCGTGATAATTTTATGCATAAATTTTTTTAATGCCTTCGCCGTTTATGCATACTATCACGCAAATCAATCGATTGATCACTTCATGAAATCGAAAAATAAGACAGTTATTCCTTAAATATAATCATTATAAGTTTCTTAAAGATCTGTTTTATATTCAAAAAGTTAACTAGAACAAAGATATTCATGGCAAACTAACGATTAAACTTTTTGATAAAGTGTTTTTTTTTGTAGTCAAATACGTACCATAATAAAATATATATGGTATTTATACCATCCAGTTACACGTAACTTGTTTCAAAAGGACGTATTTAATTAATTTTCTTAAGTATCCTTATCTGTTTTATATATTTAGATGCTTTAATTCTACGAAAATGTGAGGATTCTTATGAATGTTGTCTTTTTTTTCGACGTTATTAAACATTTCTTATATATTTTTAGAAACAACACTCACAACTCATCATCAAACGGTACATTGAAGGACAATATTAGTGTTATCTTATTATCCCATATATTTTAGAATTAATTATAAATAAAAAAGGAAACATACCTAAAGTATTAGTTAATGTCAACAGATATAGAGAGAAGCATTATTGGATATGCCTTCATCTTAATACATAATTGAACAACTAATACCTGTTATCAATGATCCTATTCACTCCAATTAGATTCGAAAAACAAACATTTGTTCTACTAATTTGTTTAAAAAAGGACCTAACTGAATATATTGCACAGCAAAAATTCCAACTGCTGCCTCAATTTCTACACAATATATATGTTACATTTACTATCATGTGATTATTCAATACAACAAATGTGTTGCCAAATGAATCGACGTAGAAAAATGATTTCTTCATTCGTTTACATATATATATGTTTACATTCTTATATATTTCCCTCATAAAGTGTTTGAAAAGACATAATAAGATAATCAGCACTATATCACGGGCGTGATGACAAGAGGTTTAAGTACATGTATGATTTTTATTTTGACCCTTAATCGTGTTTAGCAATCTGTTTCAACAAACTATTTCTTTTTTGAAACTACATCTTTACAAAATAATTATGATATTACAAAGCTAATTGATCTTAGATATAAACTGTTATAAGTGTGGTTTATATCAGTGAGTGTAAAACCACACACTCAATCAAATCAATATATTGAAAAGAAAAGCATACAGATGCAGTATATATGCATAATCTTATTGTTGAAAATTCAACTTTCCTACGGAATGTTTATGACCTTATGAAATTTTCACTGCATAATCAGCTCCAGGGTGGTATACATTTTTTTTTATTCCTTTTAGTTTAAAAGCTTCATTACCAAATATCAAGGTAGTTCAGAAAATGGTTGAAGTCTAACTGTTCGATGTAGCCTGTAATTGAATGTTTTTGATAATTTTAATAGATTATATTTATACATGCATAGTTTTATTGCTTTGTACTATTCTGAACAACGTGTAATCCATTAGAATATCCTTTTAAAGTATAGCACATAATGTAAGATGCATTATGTGTATTGCTCAGAGGTATATTTTATATAATTATTATTTGTAAAATAAGTTTTATTTTCAAATAAAGCGATTTATGTTAAAAGATATCGTGTATTGTGGTTGTCAATGTATAAAGCTTTTAGTTATTTTACAAAACCTTTAATTTATAAACCCGGTTCTTTCTCTGATCCAGTTTTACGGTATCCATAAATTTTGTCAAGACCTTACTTGTTTCAGCCAATGAGATTGCCGCGCTAGGTATCCTGTTTGTATACATGTAGTTCTTTGTTTACTTGGAGAGCTGCCTCAAAATTTTTGTGGACAAGAAAGCATGTGTTTTCCTTGTAATAATCAACTGATCGTTCGTTCTTCGGCAGTTAAGTGCATTTGCAAGTCACGGTTATCCGGACATAATGGGTTTATATCATGGGTGTTTTTCTCTTAAAAAAACTTTGATCGAGAGTAATCTCCCGTGTAGAATTCTTTATGAAATGAAAACCAATGTAGCGTATTTTACAAAGGTAAACAAAAGCGCATGTGCTTCTTTCAACAGCTTTTTAACGGGTAGAATCATCTCCACAGCGAGAAAGAAAAGCGGTGATGGCTTTGTTGTACATTATATGCAGGGATAGGCAGTAAACAGTGGTCAGCAGATTGTAATTTAATGTACGATAGTTTTACTGGACAAAGATGTGACAATTGCTAGCTGACAAGAGCTCCTATAACTGTATATATATATATATATATATATATATATATATATATATATAGTTTTGTGCCATGCGGATTGTGGGTTATTTTGCGTCTTTTTCACTCACGTTGTGGGTACCATGGATGGTTTATGGGTCATTATATATTGACCCACAAACCATGTGCCTAAAATTTTGTTTATGACAATAAAATAGTAA
>PRKT01000720.1:77886-88972 GCA_003671525.1 Saccostrea glomerata
CCCCCCCCCCCCTTCCCCGGTTTCGACTCTTATGCGTTCCGATTTAATAGAAATCAATTTATTTCATTTTAAGATTAACATGTTTTGTGACCAGGGGGCATATATTTTGTTTCCTTTAACATTTTAAGAGTATATTCCGGATTTTTCCCGAGTATAAGATAAATTTGCATCGGTATATATATATCTGCTGCTCTGTGACGTTCTACAACATCATCGTTTTTTGCCGTTTTCAATGAGGACTAAATGTACCTCTTTCTCAAATGGATTTATTTTCAACGAAGAAAATATCGAGGCATAACTTGGAATATGAATCAATGTAAAAGTCTAGGATATTTTTTTTTCGCTTTTGCTCCATTTAGGAATTTTGACCTGCGCCACGAACCGATTTTTGCAGTTTTTATATCTGGATATGTTTGAAATAAATAATGATACTTTTAAAAAGATTAATAAAAATCATTGGAATTTATTGTTAAAATATTTCTACCAAATTTGGATAAAATATGAAAACGGAAAAGATGTGACAGAAGTCCACGAACTTTCATGTGATCGACTCGATCACAAGCAAAATTAACACTTCTTTTTATCTTAATAAAAGCAACTTTTTCTAAATACCATATAGGTATTGTGTATTTATTTAATTTGCAATTTTAAGTTTAACCTCGGAAACTTAATTAGTGAAAAAAACTAATTGTTATTGCTTTGTAAATTGTATGAAGTATAGAAGAAATGTATAATATATTCGCCAATTTAGATAGAGAATATCTATGATACAAATAACTTATGGAGAATGAAGTGTTGGGCGGGGAGGGTGGGTGCTGATTCATTTGACCTTGTATATGACGTTTACATCCACTGCGATATGTAAATATTAACCATCCCTTTATTCTGAGGTCCCTAATCAAGCCAATGTTACAATTAATAATAGATGTGTAGATCATAAGACTGAACTTTTGTCCCCCACTTTTACTGAAAGTGGGGAATTTTACTTTCGATCCGTCCGTCTGTCTAGCTGCTTTTCTGTCTGTCTGTAACACTTTCTTTTTCGCGAGATATCTCGAGAAGCTTTTTGGTTTTTACAATGAAATTTTACATAACAACTTCCCCTGGTGTAATTATAAGAATCCTATAAATTTTGAGGTTAAAAGTTCATAAAGTTCAAGGTCGCAAAATCATAAATTCTGCCTATTTTAACACTTTCGTTTGGGCGCGATATCTTGAGAAGAAGTTAGGCTTTTCCTGTAAAGTTTTATGCCACAACTCGCTAAAGTTATTACGTTAGAAATACCCCTATTGATTTTGGGGTCAAAAGGGTAAAGTTGTATAATTTCATACGTTCTGTGTGTATATAAAACTTTAATTTCCGGGCCATATCTCAGGTAGCTTTTAAAGTTTTTACAATCTTATCTTATATCTTAACTCCCCACGGCCCCGCCCATCCTTGTTAAAGTGTCCACCCTCGGCACCCCCATCCAACCCCACGCCCGCCATCATCACATTAGCTTGTGCTGATTCAGTCTTTACCACAACAGCATTTATTCAACATCAATAAAACATTAGCTTAACTGTACAAATCATAAACACTTTTTTATTGTTAAGAATACATTCAATGAAAAGGGAGTACAAAATCAATATTCAATACAGTTAATTTATTCTATCACTTTACATGGTCAATTTGGTGTTACGTACTTTGAATTTAAATTCGACTGTAGAAATGTTTTGGCCGGAATGTGTCGAGCACATTATGCCGTGTGTACTGTGAACATTTGCACATTTTGTCACAGATATATATTGTGTTGAAGAGTTTATTTATTACGTTTGTGAGAGAGAGAGAGAAAGAGAGAGAGAGAGAGATTGACACACAAACTTACACATTAGAATAGACAAAGTGTAAGGCAGATAGATAAGTAAACAAGTTGTAATTATCCAGCATAACACGCAATAATGTAGGGAAAAAAGTTTGGTCAGAACATTTGTCCAGGATTTAGTTTTTATCACTTCATTAATTTGGCTGGTTCCCAATTTTGACCAGTTCCGAATAATTATTAATTATAAACTGATACCCATGGTAAGAAGGCATACACATTAGTGTTTGAATTATGCGAAGTTTTGATTTTTTCCCGTCAAAATTTGGAACTGGCCAAACTATTGTACATATCGCAGATGCATGAAATTTTAGCACATAATTTGTTGAGGCATGCCATATGCATGATATGGTGATATTCATTTTTGTTCACTACTGATGTCAGCTTCCTTTTAATCCGTGCGTCTGTCCGTGTCATGCATATCAATAATTTTTGTCGCAGTTTTCTCAGCAACTTCTTATTACAGATGCTTGAAATGTTAGCACACACTTTGTTGAGGCATGCCCTATGGTGGGATTTCTTTAATATAATCAACTTTCTATTGATGCATCTACCTGTATTAACTGAACTTAGTAGTATATATTAATATGATAGTTTATGGATCCATATGTATATATATATATATTTACATCAGAACGGGGATATATCTAGTGAGCATTGGGTTACAGACTTCTTGTTGGTTTTTTGCTCGACTGAGCTGAAAGCCCGTGGGCTTTTCTGATCACATTTTGTCTGTCATCCTTCTGTAAACTTTTCACATTTTCAGCTTCTTTTTCTTATAAGTAGATCTATTCAATTTCAACCAAACTTGCCACAAATCATCAGTGGATTAAGGGCATCAAGATTGTTAAAATGAAGAGCCGTACCTTCTTTCTATGAAAATAGTTATGAATTACTGAATATTTAGTGACATCTTTTACACATTTTTTTTTTGTCTCATGTGGAACGGATGGGGCTACAATAGGTTATCAAATATTTTCATAGAATATATAAGAATTCTTTCAAAATCTATTGCAATTCTGAAATACGGATGTTTTTTTCTTTTACTTGTATCTAATAACTTACTGCCCGACTATTAAATTGCACTTTCACAGATGTCATGACCCACAATCATTTATATACATGTAGTGCTGCATATAATTCTGATGTCGGCTGCTAGTGAGTGTGAATCATGCATGCTGATTTGAAGGAAGAAGTTTTGTGATTTTCTTCAGCATTAGACTGAACTTAATCGAAGTGCAATCAACGCTAATCTTTATATTACCCATGGGAGTGGTGCTAGGCAACTATTGATAATGTCCGCAGTTTTAAGGAAAGGGTTCAAACCTGTTTCAAATTACAAATTAAATCGTTAAAACTTTATTCTCAGAGAACAATTTGAGGACTTAATTAAATATCTTCAACATTGTGTGTTAAATGCTTGGAAAAAATTATTTGTTATTTAGTGAACATGCAATCTCATGAAATCTATATATTTGATTCTCGATTTGAATACAATTTTCGTGGATACTCGGACGTATGATTGATATACACAGAAATTTGAATTAATGAAATACAGTAGCTCTACACAGTAGCTTATTAAACTTATTAAATATGAATACATAACAAGTAGAATTGCACGTTAATAATATAAACATTTTATAGTGTGTAAGTGTTTGAAAGACTGTGTGTATTTCAAGTTAAAACATTATCCAAGAGAATTATTTTTGGACATAACTAATTCCATATCAGATGTAGCTAGATAATTTCGGGAGGGTTCGGGCTTCATCAAGAAGCTTCAATGGATCCATTCACTCTCTGGGAGTATAATCTTTTGATGTGAACTTTGAAGCGACATTTCATATCAGCAAGAAGCCCTATAGAGCATACAGATAACCTAAAAGTTTCTGAAGATATTTTAGGTTTGGAAATCTGATGCACAAACACTATGTACATATTACATGTCAAGATGACAATTTTCTGAAGGTTGAAAATGGAATACATTCAGTTGTTTATAAAACGAATCTTTAGATTGGAGAAATTCAGAATGTTTGACTGCTTTTGAACCCAATGATTTGTAGATGGATATCATTTATATTGATTTTATATGATATATATTATATAAGATTTTTATCCCCAAGCCTAAGCAATTCTTCTACTCATATCTTTTTTAAATAACAATCAATATTTTACACTTTGTTTTATGTTATGAATCCACACTATTTACTTCATCATTTTCATGCACCCCCCCCCCCATTCAACCTCGAGGGTTGTTGGACGTTTTTTTCTCACAAATTATATTTATTACACTTATTCATAATGTTTACCATAAGCAATAATCCTGAAAAACCCAAAATATTCGTTCCACACACACAAACACTCCATCCATCACCCTAGAAGACCCCATTATAGTGTCCCTTAAAATGTGTAGTGGGGTATTTATTTGTGGTTGAAAGATTATTTTGGATTTTTCACAATATTTTTCGTAAGTTACACATGATTAATAAGTTTAATAAATATAATTAATGAAAAAAATATCCAGCAAGCCCTGGGGTTGAATATCGAAGGGGGACCCCCCTGTCCACATGTACCTGTGGGATAAAGGGGTAAACATGTGATAAAGATTGTTTTTCATTTCATACACAGGTATCCTTAACAATTAATATACACAATCGTTACATTGTAAACGTGTGTTTAAATCAAAATGTGATTTGACATATCCAGTACCAAGTGGATTTAACGTACCCTTCTCAACCGCAAAACAAGGGCTGGCATTTGTTACCGTACAATTATATAGTATTAGGGAAAATTTTAAGAAATGTGTTTCATAAGAACAAAACCAAACCGCATTATGCAATATTGGATTTTTATGTAAAATCTTGAGGCATGATGGGGCGAGGGGTGTGTGAAAGGCCGGTTTACACTATGCAACTTGACACATGCATCTTGGATGCATGTGTCAAGATTCGCAGTGTAAAAGCCCCTTGTGTCAAATTAAATGGGTGTTGCATCTTGAACGATGGAAAAGAACTTGTTCTATTCCATGCTTCAAGATTCATGGAACTGACCAATGAAAAGAAAGGTCAGAGTTAATATTGAATCATAAGTCTTATTTTTTCCATATAGTTTCAAAAATAGCTTCCCAAGATACACAAAAACAGAAAATACTGATAAAAACTACAATTAGAAAAAAATTATTTGATTATTATAATATAGAGGAGTTTTTGTTTTGGAATAAATATGAATGATATCTTCCAAGAATTATCATTAAAAGGAAATTAAGAATAATTTGTTCAGCTAAAATAAATCTACAATTGAAATTTAGAGGTATTGTTATTTCTTTAAGTAGAGAAAATTTCATCTTTCCAAAGTATTCTAAAGATGCATGCATCGAGACACATAGTGTAAATAAGAAGATGCATGAGGCAAAATTGAAGCATGAGTTTAGATGCATGTGTCAAGATGCATAGTGTAAACCGGCCTTAAAGATTTCCCTGATTCTCTGACCTATCTGCAGAACTGTAGCTCTCCGAAAAAAAATATATTGCAGACGGGAGAGCTACAATGCCACCCGTTAAAAAAAACTGTATATTTATTGTGCACAAAAAATAATAATCATTGCTTATTTTTATCAAGCATTCACTCACTGATTCTTTCACCTCACTCATCCATTTCAGTATCACCCATATATGTAATACACAAAAAAGTTGTTGTTTTTTTTCAGTATACACACAAATATATATGTGTGTATACAAAATACATTATGTTTACTATCACTACAAGAAAAAAGAGCAAAAACAAACAAAAGTAAAAATTACAATGTTTCTTTATGAATGTTATAAAGCTGATTATTATTCAAATATTGTCTAACAATAGCCATCTCTTTTTAAACCGGGTGTCTTCCATATACAATGTATATTTAATATATTTATCAATGCAAGCAAGTATTTTTTAAAACTATAGTATTTACATGTTATATTTTTAACTTCGTTGAACATCAAAGGTTTTTACAATTTCTTGAATTTTGGTATACATGCTGTTTTACAAGCAAGATAATAACATTTAAAGATGTGTTTTCTTTGCCAGAAATACCTTACATAACAGAAATTGGGTATAAGTTAATATCTTTTCGAGATTTTTTAGTAAAATCCATTCTTCTTAACAATTCCATATTCCCTGAACAGAAAGACAGTAATAAAAAAGATGCTTCAAAGTTTCTGGCTCTAGATTACAGACACAGCATAGTGGATTATCTTTAATTTTAGATAAAAACAATGAAGTACAAGTTCCATGAATCCTATGTATGATCTTACAATTGACCCATTTGAGATTTGAATCTTAACTTAAATATTTTAAGTTTGAAAAAGGTCTTTTCAGCTAAAGTCATTCTGCAAACCTAAATCTCTTGTCCATTTTGTAACACATACAGTTTGGTTATAAAGCTTAGATAGAAAGAAATTGTATTATGATTTACAGCCGGAATCATCACGACAAAGAACCTGAATATGTGTAGGAATGTATATTCCAATAGCTGATGATCTACATTGTTTAACTTTGTTTAACTTCGGCCCATTTTTTTTCAAAATGGAAAGTCTAAGCCCTTCATAATTAGTAAATGGTATTAAAACATCACAATTAATGGAAATACAATTAAAGGATAACAAATTACATTCGGTATCCAATAGATCAGACACAATATGAAAACCATTTGCTTGTTCAAGTTCAAGTTCAGTTTATTCACCCAGACCAATCTATTGGTACATGGGGTATTGTGCATAAATAACATATAAACATTATGTACAATATAAACAGTCTGGTCAGAGGTACATACACAATATAGGAAACATGACAGAAGATTAAGGGTAGGAAAAAAGAGTGGGGAAAATATCAAGGAGGACAGACAGCAGCATAAATTTTTTTGGATAAATATACAAAGTTTTTTCATCATATTTTCGTTTGAGGTTGACATAATTTCCATAAATTTAATAACATTCGGTCTATGAGAATAATAATTTCCCAGGTAATTCTTTCTCACATTAGCTAAGGCTTTACATTCTAAAATATAATAAAATTCATCTTCAATTAGTGTTTTTACAAAGTGTACATATTCTATCGCAGAGTGGTAAACCATGCCATCTTCCAGTCTCTATCGGTAAATGGTGATTTGTGGTACGAAATTTCATAAATATTGTTCTAAATTTAGGAGATAACTTATTAATATAATTTTCAAATCCAAAAGTTTGTTTAAATATTCTGTAAGTTTGTCCTTTTGAAGAATTATTAACGTCACTAGACCACTTTTGAATAAATTGATCTTGTAATATTTGTTTTACGGTAGCAGTGATCCATTTATAATTCATATTGGCACTTTGTTCGTACCATACATTTGGTTAACCACATATATTACATATTCTTACAAAGATTAGGCTTTAAACCTAAAATTTAGCAAACTGGAAAAGAAGATCTATAGTGTACTCTCAAAACTTCTTTTCAGACCCATCTAGAAATATCACTGTATTATCTGCATATTGCAATAAGCAGACTGTTCCTATACAAATTTTTATACCCTTTATATTTTTATTTGGTCTAATAAGGTGACCCATTATCTCCACACAAAGATTGAAAATGTATGGAGAGACAGGGTGTCATTGACGACACTCTCTACCTATGCAAAAGAATCTGGAAAAAATATATTCTGCAAAACACATAATGTGGCATTTTTATATAAAAGTTAAGTCCATCTAATAATCACAGCCAAATTTAAGATATTCTTAAGTCTTGTACAATACATTTTCATATTTTTCAATGCAAGTAATGCTTCTTCCTTGGTTATCAGACCCTCTAATTTGGAAGCTGACTCCAGTGAATTTTGTCCTTAATTTGTAAATTATTTAAATTTATATCCAGTAAAGTGTTATCATAGGATGAGTATAATTTAAGATTAAAATTTTCAATTTCTTTAAGAAATTCTTGTTGCGAGTTTATTTTTCAACCGTTTCCATAAATAAATATTGTTACTGTTTTATTGATGTAATTTCTCTAGATCTTTTCTAGACTCAAGAAATAGTTTTTAAGTTTCTCACCATATATATTCTACCCATTTAGCTTTTGTTCCTACAAACAGAGCATTAATATGTTTTCAAACTTCTTCAAATTTAGATTTTGCAGTATAAAGTTTTTCATCGGTTTCGTGAGAATCTCTGAAATTTCTGATGATTTCCAATTCTTGTATTTCTTCTTCTAAAAGATTTTCTTTTCATTCTCTTTCCTATTTCTTTTAGAACGATACAATATATTTTTCTCAATGTCCCCCAAAAAAGTTTGCACTTGTGAAGAGAGGGTCCTTAATCATTACACGATTATATGGTGTAACTGCATACTGAAGTTTAATCCTATTTATTGTGTCTTTAACTAAACTTATATAGCTTTTATCTTTTAAGAGAGAGCTATTAAACTTCCAGAACCCTTAACCCATCTTAAACTCGGAAAATAAAATACGAAGTTCAATAATTGAATTAAATTTACGTCTTTCTGTGGATTATTTTATTAGGTTTAAGGCATTCACAACCTCAAAACTAAGCAGTTTTACCATGGTCATAACTTTTGCATATTATAAAATGACAACAACTATAGTTACTATACATGTGGGTCACTGTACATATGAATATTATGACACGTCATATTCACAAAAATGAGCTAAACATAGTTTCACAGTCGATAAACTAGGTTTATCGGTTGTAAACTATAGTTTACGGACTGTAAACTATAGTTAACAACGTTAATCTATATTTTACATCCGTAAACCATAGTTAACGCGATAATCTATGTTTCACAACCGTAAACTATACTTAACTCTGAAAACAATCATTTGCGATTGCAAAACATAGATTATCTGATAAATACAGTTTCACGATTTGTAAACTATAGTTTACAAACCGTTAACTATAGTTAACGATCTGATAAATATAGTTTCACGATTTGTGAAACTATGATTAACAACTCTTAACTATAGTTTACGATTGTAAACTATAGTTTACACACGTGAATCTATGTTTATCAACAAAATCTATTGTTAACGCTTTATTCAGACAGATAAACTTAGATTAGCATTCGTAAACTATAGTTAATGACTGTTAAATATAGTTTTACAGATGAAAAATATACTTAACGAATCGTTAACTATAGTTTACGGTTTGTAAACTATAGTTTACAGTCGATAAACCTAGTGTATCAATTGTGAAACTAGGTTTATCTCATTTTTGTGAATTTGGCGTGCCATACAATATACATGTATAATATATTATGGGACAAATTAGTGAGTTTACATGCATACCACTCTGAGATTCACTATATTTATAAATGCGCATACCGTAAAAACCTATTGTTTGTGGGTCACTATATATATGCATATACTGAAATATGGGATATATATATATTGCACAAGATTTTAACTAAATAAATTGTTGGTCACTGAATATATGTATATATGTATAATAAATTGTTTTATAAATATACTTCATGTGATTTAAAGTGATTGCGGGCCACTGTATAATTATGCATATGAAGAATTGAAGGGGGGGGGGTAATGTAGTGATTGTATCAGTTTGTGGGTCCCTGTGTATATGGATGTGGGGTAATTATATTGCACGCGATTTTCACTGATTGTTGGTCACTGTATACATGCATTTTATGAAGTTTGGAATAATATATTGCACGTGATTAAAACTGATTGTGAGTTACTGTTTATAAATATAAAATGAATTGTGGGATAAATTATCGCACCTGATTATAACTGATTGTGGGTCAATGTTTATATATTATAAAGAATTGTTGGATTAATAAGTAAGTAAATCGTTTATTATATAGCGGCATGTGTTATTACATTGTATACAATACAATCATATTAGAAACATATAATACAAATATTCAAACACTCGGTCCATCGGACCTATATGTCACTTTTAACAAAAAATAAAGGAAATATATATATATATATACCGCTGCACAATAATATTACGCAAAGCGGTTTTCTGTACAACGAAGCATGCAATTGCATGTATGATCAATATAGATATTTTGAGGTCTGCTTAGGATTAAGAGGAAAATAAAAGTATTTAGATCCGACATAAAAAAATGGGGGGTGCAATAAATCCTAGTAATTAAATGTGATCCATATTTCGAGTATTTTGTATAATTTAATAAAAAGTGGCACTCGTTCGCTACTTTATCTTTGGGAAAAAAAATACATAAATATATTACTGATTGTGGGTCACTGTATGTATGTATATGAAGAATGGGGTAGGGGGTGTTAATGTAGTGATTATACCAGTTTTTCGGTCACTGTATGTATGTATTTAACGGATTGTGCAATAAATACATTACACTTGATTAAAACATACTGTGGGTCGCTGTATATACATTGTATGTTAATTATGAATTGTTGGATTAATATATTGCAGGTGGTTTAAACTATGGGTCACTGTATATATGTATATAATGAATTGTGGGATAAATATACCGCACGTGATTATACATGATTGTGGGACACTCTTTGTATAATAAATGTAGTGATCATCGCTGTTTGTGGGTCACTATGTATATATAACATCGTGGGGCAGTTGATTGTATAAATTATATTGCTAAAGAGGATATCCCTAGAATATCTTGTTAAGATTCTTTTAAATAAGGTATCGCAGTGAATCATTATTTAATATGATCCGAAAGTAATTGGAAAGTAATATTAAAAATTCAGCGAAACTGTTCTTAATGGTTTATTTTACTTTGTATATAAGTAAATGTACATACATGAATATATTTATAAATATTTTATCAAACATTAATTCTAATATCTTTTCATTGTGAATTACAGCAAATAATATAATTATATAGCATAAGATAATATTGCGGGTCACAAAATTCATATATGAAGAGCATTGTGCGATGTATATAGTTTATCCCACAATGCTCTATATATATGAATGTTTTGACCCACAATTATTTACAATATTTTTAATATTAACTCAAAAATAATGTTATATATTACATAAGGACCATATATAATGCCTAAATAATGAATATGGCATAGCTATGCAATTTAGAAATGCGAGATCCCACAAACCAGCTTAGAAGCTCGGTGCCCACAAACAACCTCATATACCTATATATATATATATATATATATATATATATATATATATATATATATATATATATATATATATATATATATATATATATATATATAT
>PRKT01000720.1:99062-109100 GCA_003671525.1 Saccostrea glomerata
TCATAAAATCGGCAATATCTCCAAACCGGAAGTGACGTCATCAAATCGGAAAAAAATGCATAAGGTTGAAGTAATGTAACATAAGTCCTGAAAGTTTAATGGAAATCCATCGAGCCGTTTTTGAGAAATCGCGTGCACAAAATCGGTAAGAAAAAAAAGAATAATAAAAGTGGAAAAGAAACCTAAGAATAACAAGAAGGTCTTCCGCTGAAGACGGAAGACCTTAATAAAAAGAAAAAACAGTAGAATCTCTATAAGGTCTTCCGTCTGAAACGGAAGACCTTAATAATAATAATCTTTATTCAGGTAAAGGCATTGAGCAATGTACAAAACATTTAGGTGTGAGTATTAAATCAGTATAAAAAATTCATAAATAAATAAATATACATAATTTAAGAGAAACAGAAACAGTTAACCAATTTCCACCATAATTATGATTTATGAATACGAATGAGGATACAATAATGTATATAATGCATAAACATTCTGAAATAAACGGGTTTTGGAAAACTTTTATGGCAAAAAAATTATGTAGGTCCGTTTTATTTACATAGGAAATGCATTGAGAACTGTAAAAACATCGATTTGACAAAATCTTAAAAGGGAGGGTGGCTTGGTGGGTTAAATGTACCAGAATATAACACGTTTAATACCATTACAATTGCTCAAGAGTTTTTGAAAAATTCTGTACTAAAGCCAGGAACCTTGCCAAAGTCCTTAAATTAAGTAACATCCGTTTTTTTTATCTGTCCAACTGTGCAACGTGCAGTACTGCCAGACTTATTGACTTCCAAAACGATCTTTTTTCCTAATCAGAATTTCCTCCATTCCTCCGTTTATGACGTCTTTGAAACTTTACAAGTCTCAAACGAGGAAGGGAGAAGGGAGCTGGTTTTAATTATAATGTTAACTTTAATTAGAATAATCTACCTGTGTCTCGGTACAAGCCCTCTAAACAGAAAAAGTCCCATATACTTGCAATGAAGCAAATCGGAGCGGATCCGCTCCAAAAAGATTTTGAAGAATAGAAAAGGATTTGCACAGGAAAATAACAACAAAATTAATAAAAACAAACCTTTTTGAGATTTTGCATACATGTATGCCTTTTATTCCAAAAAATAATCCATATAAACAAGAAAATTCAATTAATTTTCTCAACGTTTTTCTCTCGCTTCTGCCTGCCCATTGTTTACATTTGGAACTAGATTGTTCCTAGTAAATGCACTGAGTACGAGTTATAGCCCGTGTTCCTTTGCTACATTACGAATACACGGAACGAATTCTATCGTTAAGGTTTCGTCAAAGGTCAACTTGTTTAAAAAGTTTTTTTTACAATAGCTCCAAAACTATGTGGTATAAAGTCAAAACGTTTACAGTTTACAAATATATCATTGATTAATAGATAGAAAGTATCACTTGATTACAAATATTTTAAAAATATATTTTTGGAGAAAAATATTATATCAGAAAATGTGTATATTTAAAGAGAAATGCACCTGCTTAATTCTGTCCTTTTTGTGAAAACCATCATTGCAGAAATAATATATGTTTATCATTGAAGGGCAAGTTGAACGTGAATAGTCTCTGAAAGGCTGATATTGAAAGCATGGCATGTATAAAGACAAGACCCCTGTAGAACCCGCCATTTTGCAATGTACTTTCGCTTTCAAGTCTTAGCATTTGGACAAAATAAACAGGGAAAACAACTTTCTAGAGGCTATCTTAGCCCAACTCTCCCTTCATTGATAAACACATTTTGTTTCTGCAATGATGGTTTTCACTAAAAGGACGGAATTAATTAGGTGTATTTTCTGAAAAAAAAATTATGCATTTTTAAAAAGATTTTTCCCCAATTTAAATATATTTTCCAAGTATTTTTTTTATCAAGTGATACTTTATATCTGTTAGTCAATGAAAAATTTATAAACTGTAAAAGTTTTAACTTTATACCTCACAAAGTTTTGGAGCTATTGTAAAAATAAATTTTTGGACATGTTGACCTTTGACGAAACCTTAAACCGGGTCCATTGGAAAGTACCGGTATTATTTTAATGATAGAACGTTCTATATCTGTCAGCCTCCACACCGACTGTTTCAATCTCCGCCTTGACAGTCATGAGTGAACAGTTTCAAGTGTCCTGTTTGGCCATGGGTGGCCTCACCATTACTACATGTATTAGCAGACACAGCTAGCTTCCTACGACAGCAGCGTTTTTTTCTTCCTTGTATAATAAAGGGCATCATTCCCAATGCCGAAAACGTTAATTTTTCCCAATTCTGTGAGGCAAATTACTACGACTACATCGTATTTCTTTTCAAATGAAACACTGTACAAGTTGCCTTAATGTTTCACATCCGCTTAGGTAAACGAAAGTAAAGAAACTCGTAATTTGGCCGGACCCGTGGTGTAGACGGCGTAGTGTCATACATTTTGACAAATTGAAAGCATGAAAATGTGAAAACATGGGACAATTATATGAAGAACAATAAGTACTTATTGTTTCTTTTTAAAACACCGGGTAATACAGGTAATTAAGTTGGAATGAACGCAAGATACGTTTCATTTTCTTCAATGTTATTTTTCTCGATTGAACCGGTACCGAACCCTTTCCCTATTGATGGAAAAAAATCCCTGAGAGTTGCAGGATAGGATAGGTTAGGATTATATTGAAAACACAGGATAGGATTGTGGATGCAGGATTCACAATAGGATAGGATAGAATTGTCAACTTATAGAATAGCAGCACTGTATCGCAAAAGCAACAATGTAAGTTTATTTCATTCCATTTACTTAATGAATAACTCTCTTAAAAAAATTTCAATGTGTTTATCTAATTCCACGACTATTCTAAAATTCCATTGCATATCTCAACTGTTGGTGCAATCATCTGAAATGTAAACAGCATTTCTTGTCACGGAAAATGACTGCTTGGTTAAAGCTGTGTGTAGCCAAACGACAATTATTTTTTTTTTTACAATAATTAAATACTTGTATGCTGAGATAACGATGACTATTCAAGCTCAAAGTCTATTAAATATTTCAAAATAGGAGCAGAGCAAACAGAGATCCCTAAACAGCAGAGGTAGGCCACTTGCCATGGAGGAGTGAGTACAGCTCCTGGTTAATTTAGGTTTATTTTTAGAATTTCATCAAATCATATGTATCTTTATTGAGCTATATTTCCTATTCCCTTATGCAGTCTATGAGGATGAAGCGACTATCATTGCGACATGCATTAGCATAACCTTATTATCTAATCAGTTCTTATGATTAGCCTCAACTTTTCTGCATCATCAAAGCTATTATGAATCAGCATTTCCCTGTAAGAATTAAATAATTATGTAGTGTTCCTTGCATTTATGTAATCATTCCAAATGCTAGACACAACAGAATATCTCCGAGTTTCATCCGTGACTCTGATAAGGCCATATGTATATTCAATTAAAAAAAACTCTCAAATCAGTGTAATGTTTTATTTTATCTTTAATAAAAAATTTAAATGTTACTTTGCATGAAAATATATAAATGATAACTGTTGGGAGTAATGGGGGGAGTAGTTGAAATTAATATCCTAAAAACATTATCAATCTCTACTGACCTTTCAATTACAATAGTTTCGCAAGCATTTGAGCGGAAATAATTTGTAGGTACGTTCACTCTAAGGAAACGTTCAAACTTTCGCTACTTTTCTCTAAAAAATTAAGTTTAAAAAACATATTTACCCTATTGTTTGCTCAATACCTACAAAGCCATCCACAATAAATTGTTTTTTTTTCTGAACTTGCAAGTATTGTGCGTTTGTTGAGAAACCTCTTGCGCATTATATGCGTATTTAACATTATCGCTTTGTTTCCGGTTGTCATGTGCATCGCTAATGCTGAAGGTAACATATAAAATTAATAAGAAAACATTGATGTAACCATCAATTGTCGCCCGGAAAATAAATAAAGTAAACAATGGAAATGAGTCTTGATCACCAAACCGCTTCGATATGTGTGAAGAAGGCATGCGTCTAAATAATGGACGAGGATATTTTGAAAACTTATAGTCGGATGAAAATCGAACAAAAACGATACCCTTTTCAGCTTTATGAATTCCTCTATTAAATGTTGGCGGCATAAAATATAAACTGAAATCAGATGAAAGCATCACTTATTTTCAAAGATGTATTTCACTTTAAGAATATAAAACACGAACTGCACAAAGTACGTTTTTATGCGAATAGTAAAATTCGATGTTCTAAAAAATGGACCTGTTGATTTTTTTTAGATAGTAAATGATAAGCAGCTTTACAATGTATGTATTAGATATGTGAAAATTATATATTTTTACAGATTCACTTGATGGAAGTTATTATAATGTGTATCTCGTAATTTAGAACGGAAAAGAACATTATGACTAACAATCTTTTTAATATTTAGAAAACCTTTAATTCTAAATACTGTATACAGGGTTATTTTCGCCCCGTCTTATTTTCACCCTTTCACACTTGCAAATAATTTTGCCCCGTTTTAAATTCGCCCAGTCGTAGTTTTGTTTAAGAAAATATACTGTATTATTCGAGTTTGCCCCGTTTTAAATTCGCCCTAACGAGGATAGGGCGAAAGGGGCGAAAATAAAACGGGGGCGAAAATTTCTCTGTATACAGTTACTTCTCCCACCTCAATCCCCATATACCATCTCTTAAACTTAAATGTATAGAGCAACCCGGACCTCAAGGTTGCAATAAATGAAAAAATCATATTAAACCATTCAACACAAAAGTACAATTAAACTTTTTGTTACATTTCATGTAAAAGTATACCAAAAAACAGCGACTGGTTTTCATCAACTCTCCCCCATTTAACACCTATAGAGACACGATCGTTTGAAGATAACTGAAGAACAGTGACAGCAGAAGTGCTATCAAAATAAGTATGACGGGCGTCTGACCTCGTTTCGAAAATATCCACTCCGTTGATTCTCAGAGCAGTAACTGTAGCCCCCATCCAAGCTTGAGTATTATAGAGAAACAAATACAATCCATCACGATCAGCAGTGAATACACCAGTGCTTGTTGAGTACCCATTGTGATAGCCACTGTAAGCTGTATCATAAACAACTGGAGTACTGTTAGAATGATCACTTAACTCAGCGAGAAAAGCTGGAAAGTGGGATTTTGACACTGAAAAACAAAACAAAAAAACAAAAAAATAAGAAAGAAAAAACTGTATGGTGTTTAACAACAAAATATAACGGGTTACTTTTGAGTATTGTGTCTGAAGAAAATAGATAAATCTTTCTTAGAATTTTTTTCATCTCTTTCCTTTAGTTCTTAGGTAATATGACTTCAGAGTGCTTACTATAAAAACAACGATGATGAAAATGATAACATTAATAAAAGTCTTCATGCATCATTTAACTTTGTAGCATTTATTTGTTTAGTTTTTACTTTATAGAATTCAACAATTGATAACTAGTAAGTGTAATGACGAAAGCGTATTCCATACGAGTTTCATTTAAATTTTTCATTCGCTGCAACAGAAACTCTAAAAATAAAATAAAGATTTGTAGACAGTTTTGAATTTCATAAAAATAAATTACTACCACTGCATAGAATGTATATTTTAATTGTTCTTGTAAATTTTGTATTTGATAGAAAATATATATTCAATTTATCCCATCGCCAATTTATGTTTACATAACTCTTGCAAGCATTGGATTGATTTCTATGATCTTCGAAAAATATTTTTAAGAATAATATAAGCTTTGGAGAAATAAAGTATATGCGAAATAAAAATAAATATAGAAAGTAAATGTGTATTTAAGCTACATTATTCTTTCATTCTTCTTCTGTCTCTCTTTTTCAAAATTTAAACATATTTAAGAAATTCAAATAGGTTACTAACTGGCAAAAAATTAAGGAATCTATATTTCTTTTTTTCCATAAATTCAGACAAAATCTTTGAGCCCTAGATATAATAGTGACAAGTTAGTCTGTACTCGGTACAGTCCAATGAAAACATATAAACGAATGGATTTTCCTTATTGTCTTGATTAGTTCAATCTCAACAGGACTACAGGACTAAATAGAAATAAAATACAATTCGGCAATTTCAAAAGCTTTGGTCCTATATGAAAGTACATGAATATATCAAAAGAAGAAAGCAAGCAGCAAATTAATATACATGTACATACAAAAGTTTAAAAAAAAGATTTAAAATCATGTTTCAAACGATATAAAAATTAATAAAAAATAAGTTCCCTACAAATTATTTTAACTTATCATGTCAGGAAAGGAAAATACAATTTTAATTTCCTCAATATTTTTAAATATATTTATTTATTTCAAAATGCATGTGAAAGTTTCATGTCTTATATATTTATGCAAAACATTATCAAATTTACCGTTTCCGTCATCCCTCAGCAGCCATCCTGCAAACATAGAGGTGGCCGTCATTCTCGGGGCGGTTCCAGACACTGACTCGGCGTCGATGTACACAGAATCGCCAGTGTTCATCCAGACAAACGTCATGTAACCACTGCTGTCATATTTCCCGCTGATCGAGTATACCCAAACCCTTGGCTGAGAAATACCGTTACTGAATATGAACTTGCAATAGAATCTGCAATTTCCATGGATAAGGCCCGACATCATAAACACGTAAAGACCAGAACGAGGCGCCACAAAGTGTCACGTACTCGTGGAGTAAGCATCAGCTGTGTCTAGGACTTTGTTGTCAAAGATAATGCGAGAACCGGTCACCTCATGCGAAAGAGAAGCATAAAATGCTGTGTTATCTGAAATTGACAGTAAACAGTTTGATGTAATCCAAGTTAGTTTTCTATTGATATGAAGATAATAATAGAATACGGAAAATAAAAAAAAAGGACAATAAGGAATCTGAAATATTAATGTCTGCATTGTACAGTGAAATTTTGAAGTTATAACATTTTCAACCAATTTGCATACTGTTCAATCAAATTTATAAAGAAACAGTTTAGTTAACAAGTTTGATAGTACGTAAATTCCATGGTGTGAAAATAACTTTGCATTAGTTGTTATAAATAAGCATAATTATAGAAATTCAAAAATGTAATTGTACTACTCCCAAAAATGTCTGCATTTATACAGTCAACAAAGTTACCTTGAAATTAAAAAAAGGAGGTTCTGAGCATATTTAAAAAAAAAGTTTGAAGAATCATTCAGACACTGTCATAATCATAAGAAACTCTTTACGCAAGAATATGTTCTACGTATGAACAATTTTTAAAACGAGGTAATTTATTGACAAACAAGCTTACGAAACAAGAAGTGACAATTTCGTCAGTTCTATGCTCAATACAATGACTTTGTCAGCAAATACAATTTATCATTGAGTCAAATGCTGACTGACATTTTTCATACTAATTTTTAGTCCATTATTTATACATTGAATTGGCGGCGGTTTGTTCCATTATATCTTAGTCAAGACAAGGAGTAAGAGTGTTACATGTATGCCGGGCGGGTGAGATCCTACGGCAGGGGATGTTAATTCCTACAGGGCACCTGATCCCACCCCTGAGGTTTTGGAGGTCCGTGCTTACTCTGCTCCTATTAAGAATTGCTTTATACACTTTGGAATTGAATATTCTTCGTTATCTCCAGCCCTATGGGGATCCGGGTTAGAATAGGTCCTCAGTACCCTCTTGCTTGTCGTAAAAGGCGACTAAATGGGGCGGTCCTTCGGATGAGACCGTATAAACCGAGGTCCTGTGTCAAAGCAGGTGTGGCACGATAAAGTTCCCTCCCTGCTCAAAGGCCGTAAGTGCCAAACATAGGCCAAAATTTGCAGCCGTTCACCGGCAATGGTGACGTCTCCATGTCAGTAAAATATTCTGGAGAGGGATGTTAAACAGTATACAGGCAGTCAATCATCGTTATCTCCATACCTTTCATTAGACAATGACTGTTTAATACCAATTCTACGTAAATATCAAAATGACGTGGCCACGCAATGTCTTCGATTCAGCTAATTTTTTTCTTACTGAAACTTCAATGAATGAAAAGATTGACTATAAGGAAGAAAGCATGGTAGTTTATCCGGTTGCCATGGAAACGGGACTAGAAGGTGTAAATTATAGTGGATTTTGCTATTTATCAATAATATCAAAAAAATATTTACTAGACAAAGCTGTTTATGTGCATATTTTTTTATATCCTTCATGACAATCAAAACTATGTAAAAAATAGCCAAGGTCACAAACATTTTACAATTTCTAATTTTCTGATGCCCAAAAAGTGAATAATTAGTCCTCGTTACCTCCCTTGTTAGACTTAATATTTAAAGACTTTGACAAGTGATGTGAAAATTCTAGTAGGGAGATTTAGATTCAAGAAATGCTATTTTGCAAATATCATTTAAAACATTTATGGGTAAATGAAAAATAAACGTTTTATTACACTTTAAAGTTGGTCTAAATGTGCTTTTTCTCTATCCGAGTTATTTCCCTTGTTGGAGCTCTTCGGCATTGAAGAATACAAAATGTGTAAATTGTAAACAAGATGGCAGACAATGAAATCTGCAGTTTTTCTTCTCGTTTTGAAACATCTTGTTCAGGAAAATTCTACCTCAAGAGACTCAGAATTTGATGAAAAACAGTTGACATAGTTGGGATAATCTTTAACAATAGCCAAAGGGTTGATCTGGACATGATGAGTATTACACGTATAGCTACTCGTAGAAAAGAAAATATGAGGAAATCAGGGTGGTATGGGGGCGAAGACCAAGAGGATTTTAGCTGTTCCCTTCAAGATGTCTTTGAAATAGAGATCGAGAGATAAATGCAGTGGTGTGGTAGTCCCCGACCGATCCCGATTACAATGTGTAAGTATTTTTTATTCATAATTCTATTCAGGTATCACATGTACCTGTTTATACCTGCATGGTCACTGATACTCGAGATTCCTCTGACTCTAACCCCCGCTTTTATATTGTGACTTGTGCGCACAAGTTACAATATAAAAGCAGGGGTTAGAGTCAGAGGAATCTCGGATTAGGTAACTGACTGTATAATGAAATATAAGACCAAAAAAAAAACCAAACAAAACCATGAAAACTTGGATGCACAGTTGCACATATTACATGTACATGACATTGAATCAAATACTACTGTGCAATATATGTGCCCGTTTTGGGTACTGGTATTTTATTTTCTATAAAATTCAGTATATTTGAAGAAAATTGTTTGTATGAATTTATCTTACCAAATTATAATATGCTTATGTCCAATCTATTTTTACAAACAGGATTTGTAGAAATCATACCTCGGAAATATTAAACCTTTGACTTTTGACAATGATAACTGAATAGTGTGTTAGATTTTTTGAAATTTTATGCAATATCAAGACTGTAGAATATTTTAAATAATTGATTAAAAAAGTGTAAGTGTAAAATTATGAAAGTACATGCAGACACACAGACTTACAAATGCTAATAGTGTTCTAGATCTAAGTACAGTGGACCTTCAGATATCCAGACGCCAGATATCCGGATACTTCAGTATCCGGACGATTTTTCATCGGAACGAAATTTTAAAATGTTATTCTGTCTTGTTTAACTGGTGATTCAGATATCCTGATGCTTCACATATCCGGACAAATTGACTGGGAACCAAAGCGTCCGGATAAATGAGGGTCCACTGTACATATACTTTGTCATACTATTGTGAAATAATTTTTAGGACCTTGATACAATGAATTTATTTGCTCTGCAAGGTGATGTATTGTAAAGTAGGAAAAGAAATCTATCCAAGGGTGTTAGAATATGGCAACTCCATTTGTACTTTCCAAGATGCAGCTTTCTGTCTCATAATTTTATTTTACTGATCACTGTTTTTCAGCTATATATTGCAGGCATATCAATCTTGCACACATTTTAAATATGAATAGTTTTAGTTTGACAATATTGATCTGTACAGATGAGATCAGTCTGATGCTGTGTACTTTACATGTCAAGGACATATTGTACAAATTAAAAATAGTCGCATTAAAGAACAAAATAAATTATACCACATTA
>PRKT01000720.1:111508-158766 GCA_003671525.1 Saccostrea glomerata
AAAAAAGTCAATTTTGGCAAATTGCCAATTTTCATGCAATAATTTCTAGAAAGTTTTTGATTTACCCATTAATTTTTTTTATTCTCATAAAACCTTAGAATATATAGTTTATTTAATGATACATGGTTACAAATATATCAGTTGTCAAAATGGTGAAAAATTTCATTGAATATGACTAAAAAAGACAAATTTGGCAAATTGCCAATTTGCTAACAACCTTAATGCTGCAATGAAAATTCGCTTAATCTTCATTCAAATATCTTTGAATGAAATTAATTTCACAGATTTAAGTAATATGAGCTCACGTAATATAATTTTCATGTGAATTTTTACTAATTAATTGAATGTGCACAAATTTAATTTAAAACAGAGCAAAATTTGCTTTATCAGAGGGTTCTAAATATAGCATCCCTGTTACCATGGCAACCAAATTGAAAAGTTAGACTTTAACATCATATTTATTAAAGACATACCAATTGTAGTAAATGGTGTGAATTTCAGCTAAATCGGAGATATGTCATGTCCACATCCCTATTTAAAATTTTGATTTTTATAGAGAATTGATATTAAATTTTTATAAGATAGTGATATCAATTGTTTAATGTCCAGACACTAAACAAAAGTCATAAACTAAGTACAAAAGCACACCTACATGATGAGTACATGTAGCATTTTATCATACAATAAAAATGGGGTTTTGGAAAAAAAAGTCACGATTTCAAACAAAAATAATGCATATCCGTTTTCATATCTTTATCATTTTTTCTAATGGGATACATAGAAGAACCTTTAATCAAAACCTTTAAAGATCAGAATGTTTATTACATCTTTTTAGGCTATCAGTTTAATTGATTAATTAAGATATCACTGTCTAGTTTGTTGAGTATGCTAGGACATCACCGTAGCTGGAGACGTTGAATAATTGCATAACGGGTAAAAACCATTTATCTACATTTATATGTCAAATAAAATTGTAAATATGAATAAAATAAATGTTGTGTAATAGATTTAAAATACACGAGGCCTCTTATATTATTTTCAATAGTCCCAGCCTAATGACGTCAGACAAAAGACAGTTTTGCGAGATTGACAGGCTTATAAGGTACTGATGTTTCGCCTTGGAAAATTAATTTTCCGGCTGAATTATCAAGAAATCAACTCACTCAACTTTCAAAGAGTTATCACAGAGAAATTGTTACAAATGGAACCATTTCAGTATGAAGAGGGATAAAATTATATTTTGTAGCAGATATATATTTCTTGTATATATAAATACTAAACAGATGTTTTAATATAGTTCAATAATTAAAAAAAGAATCAGCTGCTGAAAGGGTATTTAGTAAAAAGCTTTTAAATTGTTCTAAGTTTTTGTTAACATTTTTAGCTTGAGGTTTAATGGTCCTTCTTAGTACAGTAAAACTCGGTTTTAGAAAAATTCTGGAAACCTGCAATTTTACATCACTATATTGGTAAATCGTTTTATCCGAATAAAGAATTCCAAATGAATACACATCGAAATTGAAATATAGATTCTTTTCAATCAAATTTGACCAGTAAATGCATTTGTTGAGGTTTAAATACAACAATTCAAAAGATTCAGATAGAAAAAATTACAAATTTAATGTTATTCAAATGTTTTGAAAATAAAGATATTCAATTAATTTTACAAAAATTGCAAAAATATCAACTAAAATAAAAAACAAACAAAAAAGGCTTCGCTATATGCGTAAATTCGCTATATCTGTATAAGTTCTTTAATCCATTTAATTTTCTTTTAAACTTCTTGTCAAAAACAAACACAACTTTACTATTATATTTAAGATCTGCAATAGCTGTTGTAAGCAATATAAACCGGTATATGATAATGCTTCATATTACTTCCTGTATTATACAATTAATTACCCCTTTTGAGGTCAACATGGTGAAATAAGGACCCGAGCAACCGAGGTCAGAGCAGGTCATCGTGTGGGCCAGGTTGAGGGTCCTTATTTCACCATGTTGAACTCACAAGGGGTAATCAATTGTTTTATTATACCGATATATGTTGAAAAGTATGAATCTCTGACCGTTTTCAATTTTTTCTTTGATCGGGATCGGGATTCGCTACACTCCGTATAGTAACGTTGTTTACATTGACGTCTGCAAGTCGTGTATGTTTTTGCATCATGATTTACTGAATAAAACAATATTTGGTTGATAGCGACATACATTGTTATAACTTACGATTACTTTTCCTCTACACAGTCAAAATCTAACACAGAATTCAACTCTTTAAAAAGCCGCTTCTACATTCCATTGATCTGAATTATTACGATATTTTGAAATGAGTAAACCGTTTATGCTAACGATAAAATTTTACCGTATTCTGTATGGTAATGCAAAATAGAAAATGCACAATTTTAAAAACATGCTGTTTTTTTGAATAATTAATATTTTATGCATAAACTTCACTTAAATTGGAATTTTTGATTAAGAGGTCATTTTTAACGGTCATTAATTATAATGACCGGGTCATTATATCCCACGTGCAATGATTCCTAGGTCATTATTGCCGTTAACAGTACCATTTGGAGTCATTGTTGTGTTTTAAAATTTTCTTACCAGCCAATCAAATTTGAGTATAATCAATAGAGGTATAATAATTTATTATAAAAGAAAGAGTTCTAGAACTCTTCACTTTAGTATTTGAAGTAAAGAAAATGTCGTAAGGGCTATTTTTTATAAACCATTAATTAATAAAATAGAAGAAAATCATGCCTTTTTTATTGATCCTCCAGCCAGAAAACATTGTATGCATCGCTTCAGCTCGCCCGCTTTTGACTCTGACCCAGACTTTGTCCCTTCTTGTAAGGTTAAGGACGGCGAAAGAAGTAGTTGTTTCGTAGTAAGAGGGGGATTCGTCGGACTTTGATATTCCCATTTCTAATCCGTTCACTAAAAGAGCAGCCTCAGTCAACTTTCCGTAAGTCTCAATGCTCCAAGAAAACACATAGAAGCCTGTGGTTGGTACAGTAAAAATCCCTGAGTTATTGTCGTATCCGCGTCCAATATCTGAGATCACGTGATCGAAAATAATCACTCCAGGACCGGAACTACTCTTAGCTACCACATGGAAGGCAACATGGTCAGGCATTACTGTAAATTTTCAAATATATTTTAATAGATATATAAATATAACAAAACTGGGAAGAAAAGATGTTCTTTTTCTAAAATATAAACAGAATTTTAGGAAAAAAGATGCAAAATGCATGCAACTAGTCAGGTGCAAAACATTTCAGGTATAAGGAATAAAAGAAATAAATATACATATAGTGCGGCATTCAATGTTCGTAATTATTGCCGTTTTTAACGTTAATACGCTGATTAAATCAAATGTGGAAAAAATCAATAACTTAACCCGAATGGCGAGGTAGATAAGGAATTTTGAAGATGCATATATCATCATATTGACTGGAAAAAGCTGCAATATTTCTTTTAATATATAATAAATGATCAAGGTTAAATTTTCTATGCCATCCTACCAACGGGGTATCTTCATGTATTTGAAGTCCAAGCCAAACACAATAAGAGAAACTAAGTTCGAAACATAAACATAACCATAAATTTGGAATATATTTTTTCAATTTTCTATATTACATCCAATGTAGAATAAACAACTAATACCAGAAACGTTGGAATGGTTTTCAAGAATGACACAGAAATGACAACGTACATTGTGCCTAAAACTGACAAATACCTAACCCTCCCCCCCCCCCATTCTCTATACATCTATTTTTTAGGGGGTGGGGGAAGCGTAGGATCCAATTTCAGCTTGGGCATCCTTTTAATGAATATATTCATATTACTTTAAAAATATTATTTTTACGTTCATACAGATAATTAAGGCAGAAAAGGGTCTATATTCTCCCTTGCAAACCGAAAAAAAAAATCATAATTTCTTCACTGAAGAGGAAAATGGGTGTTCGAAAAGAACTTACAAGAACCATTTAATAATTTGGGAATTTCCTGGTCTATTTTTAATTTAACATTGAAAACATCCTTTTGTTCACGTGGATTCCACAAGCACGTGAACAAAACACATTATCTTCTTTAAATCAACTTGGATCTCAGCCAATTAGAGATATCAGAATATTTCAATCGGAAATTTGATACAATAAGTGCAAAGCCAATTTTTATTCGCATCTGCAAGTGTCTGGACCTAGTTTGACTAGAAAATATTAATCGATGCAAACAAATTATTTTGCTTTGTATTCAATCAGAATGTTTGTAAAATCGGAAAATAATGCCGCGGATCAATTTGATACTGACGAATTGCAAATAAAAAGATGATATGGATAATAGTTGTTTACATTATTACCACCAGCACGTGGTGGGCAAATTTAATATTTTTATAATATATTATCAAATAAAAATTCAAAACCTGTTTAAAAAAATCTGGAAAAAAGTTCTTACATGTGGACAGTGCTTCCTTGACTGATTCTAATTCCTTCTTAAGCATCTTTGTTTCAATAGCCTGATTGCTGACAAGCTGCTGCAGAAACGTTGTTTGATCTTTTAAAGTCTTTATTTCATCTTCTTCAGAACACGTGTCCAAGTCGGAATAAAGGGTTTGGCTTGTACAGGAATTCATCCAGTGCATTGCGGATAGAATAGTCCAAAATACAATCTTTCTTTCTGCTGCCATGGTGTTAACTTTCCAAAATTTCGTAACATGTAAGGAAATTTCAAACGTGTTGAATTAAATGAAGTATAAGGTCATAAAAAAGAGTATGGGGACCACCTACAATGTAAGAACTTTGTTTAAAGAAAAGCAGAAATCAGTTGCATGTCCCAACGCCCCCATTCTAAAAAAATGAAATGACAAAATGAATTCTTGAAAATGATGAAATGTAATAATTCATAAAAAAAGTCTCCTACCCTGAAATTCGCTTAAAGATCACTGACAACAATTAAGGCGTTATATTACATTATATTTCACTCCAGCACGTGACCAAATCTTGTGAAGTGTACAGGCAGCATAACGTAATAAAGCCGAGGATTCAGCATGATACCGAAAGGAAACACATATCGTATTATAAAATGTTATCATTTATTTCTGACTTATTGTTCGATTCAATGTGAGCAAAATGTGATTTTATATAAGATTCCATTTATCATTTTTATAATTCAAAATAATATATCGATTCAAATCATATAAAGCATCTAAACTGTTAAGTATAGAAAGTGCGGGTGTCAAAATTTAGAAGTGTAACATATCAAAAACTAATATAAGGTGTGTCCTCACCCTGCACTTAATGCATCTTGTGCATTTTTTGATATAAATTTTTGATGATGGTCGATTTATCTAAAACAGTGAGATTTTATCCCCTCCAGGTATGCTTATCTTAGCTTTTAAAAAGAGTTAGAAATTGACTATGTAAGTCAAAGGCGATTACGGGATCGCAACTAATAATTTATAAATAAAATTACATGTCCCATGGTTCAATATCTGAGATCTTATGTGAAAAAGGCTCTGTGATAATAAGCTAAAAAAATAGATGTTGAATATCTTGTATGTTCATTCAACAAACATATTAGAGAGAGAGAGAGAGAGAGAGCAGAAAAATAAAATTAACATGCTACTTAGACAAGACTTTTCATTTTTAAGTGGAATGTTCACTATAATGCACACTTATAGAAGCTAACCAGGAAGATTTTTTCGCTACTTCATCTTGTTTGATAATATCTTTTGCAACATCGGTAATTTTTTTCGTTACTTTCACAAACTTATATGAATTTTCAAGTAGTTGCTATATTTGATACACAGGATTTTCTTTTTTTTTTGGCCAAAGTGTGCATACATTGTATCTGATTGACTTACAACATAATTACATTTTTGTAGTAAATATATACAGTTTCTTTGATGTTCCGTAGTTGGGTGTTGAATTTATTTCACGAGTAGCACATGTTTTTCTGTTAGGTGACGAGCCCAAAGCCCGCGTAATAAATGTAAAATAAATCATGTTTCATAAATAAAAAAGAAAGATTCTATTTCCATCCACAAAAACAAAGAATTTCTCTTATCAACTTTTTGTTTAGTTTTTTTTTCCTTTGTCTCTGTCTTATTGATACACAATGTCGTAGGTTGTTGTCTTAATACCTAATCGATTGTGAGACGGAAAATATTTTAAACATTCATTCCAATAGCATATCTGGAGAAAATTTGTTGGATGTAGTCTCAGTCAGGATGATTTTTTTTTTACTTTCTCTTAAAACAACAGAGCAGGAGTATGTGACGGCGTACAGAAGGAAACTCTATAATTATGTAATTTTGTTGAAAAACTTTAGGACTTTGACATTCTTAACTTCAATGAGAGAGGCAGGGGGGAAATGAAGTGGGCCATGTAGCATGTAAATTAAGGACGCAAGAGCATGTATATATAGAAAAAATAGCTGTGAAATGCTTTTGTGTCATGACGATAAAAAACAATTTGATTATATGATAATTGAATGCATGAACGCCTTCGAAATCCGTGCGAATCATCTCAAAAGACAACTGCTTAGTCACACCATGAAACAAAAAGGCAATTATTCCTCATGAAGAATATTGTATGATCTTCTTTGTCAAAAAATGCTTATAGAAAAATTATAAAAATTATATTGCAAAATTTATTTAAATAAATTAAGGAACTGTTTTTTGTATTATTATTTTTTTCTTGTCCTCTGTAATTTTTCTTGTCCTCTTATAAAATATTGATATTTTGATAACAAACTCAAAATAATAATAAAAAAAACAATACATTTATATATCAACAAAATACTCTAATCATTTTGCTGAAAATGAAATAAAAAAACTGCATTGATTTAATAAATTTTGGGGTAAAACAAATCTTGAGCTCTGTAAACCGGCAACGGTATATATACATACATGAATAAAGTTATTATACTAAACACTATTACACTTACTTGGGAAATCCATTAAAAAGCTCTGGTGTGATCGAAAAATATAAATATGTACTAGTATAAGAAATATTACTCAAAGAGATTCTGTGATTCTATCAGAGATGTCATTTTTAGGATAATGTCGAAATGTCTTTGATGCATTAATTTTGTTTTCGCACAATGAATATAAGGGTTTTAAAATTATACAAAGCCTTCACACGGAAAAGTGGCTTACATGTTATCCATGTGATTACCTTTTTATTTGAAAATTATGTGAAAATCTTATGAAAGTTATATAAATATATTTTCATGTGAATATCATGCAGTGATGTGAATATAAGTTTACATGATATTCACATAAATCTTTTTTTGAACATTCATGTCAAGTTTTCTTTGCAAGATATTTATGCGATATGCTCTTCATGTAAAATTCTTATGAAATTTATGTAAAAATCACATGAAGTTTTCAAATAAATTTCACATGTCTTGTTTTTGTGTCTTTTTTATGTGCAGAATTCACATGAAATTTATGTGAGCCATTTTTGCCTGTGTTGTTAATGCCACTGTGCATATCAAGTAGATTTAGCTTCCTTCTACTCAATAACAGTACATCTACGCAGTGTAAGATAAGTGGTCCTAAAAGTGTGTTTTACTTCCTTATTTAAACATCAGGATAGTAATAAATGTTTTCAAGTGTGCAAAAGTTGTTTATGTTATGTATGGAGAAGCGATGTAGAGTTAGTTCATGAGATCGCTCCCGTGTTATCATTCCCATTAATATTGATAAAACCCTGGCCTGCATATAATCGAATATATCCATTGCTTAAAAAGGGATTATAGTAAAAGTTGAAAACAGAGGAGTTTATTTCTTTTTCTTTAAACCTCTGCTGTAGCCCGTTGAGGATCAATGGACCAAAACATGCTGATTGTTTTTTTTTTCTTGTTCAGTAACGAATGAAGGAAATTTTGTATTGTTTATCCTTATAGATTCAGATACTCATGAATAAGCATTTTCTGATTGGTTAAATCCTTTGTATGGATTAAAAGAGGAGAAAGAGGGGTCTATCTGAAAAACTAGGACAATATAAGAAAGATGCATAGTTTTAGCATGCACAGATATCTACATTCGGGCCAAAGTTTTGGTCAGTTGCTTGTTGTTTTCTCTTCTTTAAAACCTTTTAAACTATGCAAACAAGTGTTTAGGATTTTCAAAATTTAAAACGAAATAAGAAATAATGATTGAAAAACCATCACCCCAAGTTGCAGTCACAATGTCTAAACCATGTATAAAATGGTTAAGAATACGACTTATGAAATATTAAGACATATGTATATATATGTACATATTACAATTTATTTAGAACCTGATCGCATATGGTAGACACAAGTAAGCGGGAACGTAAGAGATGAAATCAAAATCAAAATCAAAGGAATCGATCATATCGATTTATATTACCAAATTGATATGTCTATTAATACGATTAAAACACTATATATAATTAATTAGTTGTGAAATGTAAAGCATTTGATTAGAAGTTATTAAAAGTGTTTGGTCTAAAAGGTTGCTAAAACTGCTTTTTAGAATGCGATTGCTTAACTTCAATTCTCAATAAGTACAGCAATTTACAAAAAGACACCGAACAAAAGTTCTTCTTTAAAAAATCGGACAATATAATTTATTATAATCTTTTGCTACGCGATGTCTGATTTCAAACTACAGTACTATATAATTGTGTTTAAATGCAACATCAATAATTATAAGGAAGATTTATTTCGTTAAAATGCAAAGAGTATAAATATACGTTGAAAAACCAAATGTTATTGCATTTTAAATGCAAAAAAAATATTGCGATTAAACGCCGTATTATTGCAATAACACGCAAAAATATTTGAGATTAATCGCATTATATCATTGCGATTATTGACAAAAATGGCGTTTAACCAAAAAAGTATTGCGATTAAACGCAAAATTAATCATAAGAAGGAAGATTTTTTTCCGTTAAAATGAACAGGTAATATCAATACTTCATGTATGAAAAACCTGTTTACGATTTAATTATTGGTAACATTGATGGAGCAACGAATCAGAGAAATCTTGATCCACAGTGGTGTAGAAAAGACGTAAGAGAAGATTAGAGTCAAGTTCTTCAAGCTGTACAGACAAAGAATCAAAAGAAAAAAAGAAGATAAAAGTTTTAAAAAACGTATTGTTACAGATTTAGTGGATACTGATATGACAGTTGATCAGATAAAACAACTTCAGTTGGTCAACACCTCCCTGAAAGTGTATCGTGAACATGCAGCAACAGGGAAAAAAGGAAAACAAAGGTGAAAATGCTGATACACGGTTTAGTGTTGAATGAGGACTGATGTACTGACATTATCATTAAAAAATACTGATGGAAAACTTTATAAACAACGTGTTGGTCTAGAACCTTTTTAACAGAAAGTTATGAGGATTGCGCACAACAGTATCCTAGGCTGACATCTTGGTACAAAGAAGACCCTATACCGCAACACGTCGAATTTCTATTGGCCTGGTATCCAGGGTGATGTGACGAAATATTGACAATCATGTGACATATGTGATAGAACGTTCCCTAAAGGCAAAATGACGAAGATTCTGTTGGAGAAAATGTCAATTATTGATACACCATTTGAACTGTGAGCAGTAGATTTGGTAGGTCAACTATCTCCAATTACTGACAAAGGCAAAAGTTATACTTTGACTGTTGTAGTTTACAGTACAAGGTATCCAGAGGCGGTTGCATTGAAGAATATCGAAACGGCAACGGCGGGAGAAGCATTGGTGAAGTATTCAGCAGAGTTGGCATCCAAAAGAAGTTATATCAGACAACTGTAAGCAATTTATCTCCAACAACATGAAAGAGGTAGGTCGACTTTAATCATTTAACCCTTTCTCTACCGGCACATTTTACGTGATTTTAGGGACCTTTCGATATGTCATCATTAAATTATTTCTATCTTTTTTATTCAAGGAGAAAGCTAGGTATAATTGATACCATTTTGTAGGGAATGTCTCAGAGATGATAATTTATGACTATTCAGATAGTCACCAACTGACCTTATTAGTAAAAATAGAGATCAAATGTCAATTAAGTGCGAAATTTTATGGAATTTGTTTATACTTTTTAATCTTCAAGCTAGATATTTACTATGATGTATGTTGAAATAGGAAATTTTGGATATACTCACAAAAGAGCATGATACTGTACTACATGAAACACATAAACTTTTTTTTTCAATTCTGCATATAACTAATTAAAAGCGGTTGCTTAGCAACCCAGACTTTTTTTTTAATTTTCGGGCAAGAATTTTTGCAATAGAATTCGTTATTTCCATGGATAAGACCTCAAATCATAAACACGTAGAGACCAGAACGAGGCGCCACAAAAATTCCCTGTAGTCGTTGAGTAAGCATCATCTGTGTCTAGGATTTCTTTGTTAAAGATTAAACGAGAACCTGTCACAGTATAAGAAAGTGAGGCATAGAATGCCGTGCTATCTTAAAGTAACAGTAAACAGTTAGATATGCCGTACTATTTGAAAGTAACAGTAAACAGTTTAATGAAATCCATGAAACTTTGTTTTTTTGATACGAAAAAAAAATATTCATTTTAAGACAGAAACAAAAAAAAAGGACAATCATGAATCTGTAATGTTGTATCCAATTTACTGTGAAACTATGCAACTATCATGTGCTGCATATCCATTTTTTTTTATCTTTGTAATGATATACATAGGATAACTATTAAATCAAAATTAGAGATTGTGAAGTGCATTAAGGTCAAGATCTAGTAAATGAAAGGTGCCTACAGATTGTTTCAAATTTGAGAAATTAATTCCTTTATTGATGCTTTACAACTTAGGCTTGGTCAAATAAGGCGTTTCGGGGCATAATTTGTAGGTAAACAAGATGAAAAATTGTATTTTAAACAGTCATTTTCAATGAAAAATTAAGAAAACCAGTCAGGAAAATGAGAGTTTTTTTTTCATATTTCACAAAGGAAATGTATCCAGGTTGCCTACAGTCTCTCAGAAAACGATAATTAATATGTTCATGGCCTCTTCTTTAAATCAATCTCAAATTTAATATAGGTATCCAGTTTACTTTTCATATGATTTTCAATTTAATGTCATGAAAATACCCTATTTTCTACATAATTCATGTTAAAGCCGTAAAGTACGGGAAAAAGAAAGTTTAAATTGATTATGACGTCATAATGGATCTAGCACGAAAAAATTAGTCTAAAGTTATTTACTAGATCTTGACCTTAAATGTTTGTAGACCGTAAGTACTAATGATGAAGTACATGAGATTGAATACTGTTCGTTATACCCATATCCTTATGTATTAACATGGACTTAAATTTTATGTTGTCGAATTATGTTTAAAAACAGATAACTAAAACTATTTTAATATACTTAGGTTAATTAAAAAATATCCGATAGTATCAAGTTTGTAAGCTGTTATTAACTATTGGTCAAGAGATTTTACATTGTTTCAATTTGGTGGCTCAAGACAGGTATTGTATTAATGATTATCAGTGATAAATATTAATGACATCTAAATTTCTAGAAAGAAAAAAAGAAATTTAGATTCCTTGACATTTACAAACTTTTCTTCACCATACATTGCACATCTACAATACCGTTGTAAGTTCCACAAACCGGTATGAACAGTGCATTTTATAGAGTTAATGAACTTCCCACTTGCATTTTAAATGATAAAGTTGTAAGATCTTTTTTCTCCTTACAGCGTGTATTTCAATATACCTATAGGCTTCATTTGTATAAAGCATGATTTCAATATATGTCTATAAATGTATTTTATTGTTCTCAAAGTCATAGTACTTTTTAAAAATTGATTTCAAATCTATTTGTTATTAATGGTAAAAGTGTTAACAGATATATACTGATTGAAGACAATCCTCGTGTTTGTATCAGGAATTTCCGTGATATATATAACGCTTCTTGATACAGAATTATATAGCATTCATACCATTTTGATTGATCATCCAGCCAGAAAACATCGTATGCATCGCTTCTGCACGTCCACTATTTACTTTGATCCAGGCTTTGTCGCCCACTCTAAGGTTAATGAAAGCAAATGAAGTAGTTGTGCCGTAGTACGTTGAGGCTTGGTCAGACTTTGATATTTCCATTTGCAATCCGTTCACTAAAAGAACACATTCTGTCAACTGACCGTAAGTCTCTATGCTCCAAGAAAACATATAAAAACCAGTTGTTGGTACAGTGAATATCCCGGAGAGTTTATCGTAGCCGAATCCAATATTAGTGATCAGATGATCGAAAAAAAAATACCCCGGGACGAAAGTGGCTAAAAGTAACAGCATGAAAAGCAACGTGGTCAGGCATTGCTGTAAAAAAAAATATATGATTGTTTATATTCATGCAAACATCTACTGTATACAGGGAAATTTTCGCCCCCATTTTATTTTCGCCCCTTTCTCCCTTGTCTCAAGTGGGCGAATTTAAAACGTGGCGATTTCAAAGTTCACAGCATTAATTCTTAAACAGAATTGTGACTGGGCGAATTTAAAACGGGGCAAAATTGTTATTCTTGTATACAGTTTATTTTTTTAAACCGAAATATTTAGATGTGTTTCTTTTTCATAAGGAAATACATGTAACTGTTATCAATACTACAATGAATCTGAGTCTATGTCCGATAGTAAAATGATTTAACCTCTTCCATCGCAAAGATTTTTAGCATTTCTAGACAAAATAATATAAAGATTTCAATGCATTTTTATAGTATTTCTTGAAATTTTTGTTTATACCAATGAATATATTCCGAAAGAAGGTATTGCGTTATTTCTAAAAATGATTATAAAATATAATTTAAGTTGCCATGGCAACGAAATACATCAGAATCATGCTGGAATTTCCAATTATTCAAAAATAAGTTTCATTTATTTATGTTTTTGCTTAGTTAAATATATTAAAAAGTATTTTTTATGTGTTGAAAATTATGAGCATGTTGTACATTGTTGTACATTGTACATTTTTTACAAACCAATTTTAATTATTTTTGGGGCATTGGGTAGAGTTTGAAGGTAATCACCGAATTGATTTCGATAATGGCATAATCGCTCAAATAGTGCGTAAAGTTTAACTCAAGCTAGCAAAAAACTGGTACAACCTATGAGAAAAAATTCAGCGTATAATTTTATTGTTATTATTTTCTCTTCTCAACAGTGCAAGATTTATTCTGATATTTACAGTATTAACAAAGTTATGAATGTTTTTTCACGCTATGCTCGTTTTTCAAGTCAGATGCGTAAATGTTTATATGCCATGTAAGGGGTTAAAAGATTGAGTGAAATGGTATACAACTGCAAACGAAAATTAGAACACCTCTTTTTAAATTAATTAAGATAGAAGACAGCTTAATTTTGATTTCATAGAAGGAGTACCTACTCTTATACAGTGTCTTTTTAACATCGTTAAATTCCTCCTCCAGCAATTCTATTTTAATAGACTGACGTCTTACAAACTGCTGAACATCACTCAGTTCCGTTTTTAGATCATTTAATTCATCTGGTTCAGTGAATGTGGACGAGTCAAAATGGAGGCGCTGGCATGTGCTGTAATTTATCCAGGACACTGTATATGTACTAGCAGTCAAAAATATCAACAGTCCTTTTGTCATTTTTTTTCTCCAATGAAAAATTGTAAAATTGTTTGTACAGGTATACTTTATATAAACTCCTGTACTCTCGTACTGATTATCACACTACAGTTTTGTTTCCAATCAAGAAATTCAAGACAATCCACTAAAACAATTATTATTTAATAAATATTACCAGTGAATTAATATCATGGGGACTTTGAGTGCCGACGCATTTAATTTATCATTTTACTATTGACATTGGCATACTTTTGTTATCTTGATTTCTTTGTGTACCCTGAAACATTTCCTGTTTTTTTAATCTTCACTACATTTCAATGTTGAACATTGCTTAATAAAACAATGACATGACTAATGGCATGGGAATTAATATCAAAGGAAATTCCTAAGCACATTTATAAATTTTGGCCGTGTACTAGATGGACATATCAAACAATATTTTTGTTTTTGCTATTTTAGAATTAAAAAAAATGTGTGATGGATTTTATAATAGCCTACTATAAACTTAAAATGTTTTTTTTTATTGATGTTTGGTTTATAAGTACTATGACGTCATAGCATAAATTGTTTTCCGCACCATTGGGCATTGGTGTGTTATACCATCGTAGTTTGGCGCAGACCACCGGACTTTGGCGTGACCATCAGACTTTCGATTCCCTTCGTATGTCGGAGTCCTACATATATTTCACCGCCACAGCTTGCATGTGAACATTCGGCAGAATTTTTAAAATAAAGGTTTTGTGAATATATATCACCAAAACATTTTTTACTTAAGTTGGTGCGATTTTATTGCGCTGGTTGCGTTAAGGGAAGCCAATATATTTTGTTTGAACCTTTGCTCACACTCAGAGCCCATCAGATGCTCGTACCTCGCACACTTACTTCGGGTATCAAAAGTGTTCTACCATTTGCTGAGTCAGTCATGTGATCATATTTGAATTTCATTCAAATGTTTAACTTTCATATGAAATCCGAGTTACTTGAACGCTCAACACTGTATTATTGCTTCCAAAGATAACTGACTTATACAGCACGAGGAATTACACAAATAAAGAATCCTTTTCGAAGAACTTTATGCAGAGCAAAACATGATATGAATTGCATGGCAGTTTGTGGCAGAGAAATGTATCAGCTTGATGCGTATAACTTCACCTATCAAATCCTTATCAGGGCTCAAAATAAATATTCAAAAAACAAAAATGATATGAATTGGTAGTAAAAAATTTTCAAAAGATGTATATCATCATTCTAGGTGGAAGTTAGACTGGAATAGCACAACTTTTGATCTTTTAGGGATTAATTTTTCTGTAAATTTAAAAGACATGATTAATTTTAATTATACATCAAAGTTAAGTGAAATTAAAAAAGGTATTGAATCAGTGGAAACTAAGAAAATTAACCCCCATTGGTAGGTTAACTGTAATTAAGACATTGATTATCCCTAAACTAAATCACTTGATTCTTACTTTACCTAATCCACCATTAGAAATTATAAAAGCATTTGAGGATGAAATTTACTTTTTTCTTTGGGGAAGTAAAGTCCATAAAATAAAAAGAAATACTTTAATTCAAGACTACAGGGATGGTGGCCTTAGAATGGTTGACTATTCAGAGTTTATAATAGCATTAAAATCAAGTTGGATAAGAAGATTAATTCACTCTGATTCTAAGTGGGTAAAATTGTTTCAATCACAAATAAACACAAATATTAAAAATCTTTGGTTAATGGGTACATACTTTACTGCTAAATTATGTAAGAAAATAACAAACACTTTTTGGGTAGATGTACTTAAAAGCTGGCTCAAAATATGTTATGCAGAGCAAGAGAAAAATAAAAATATATTCCAAGAACACATATGGTATAATCCGAAAATAATCATGGGAGGGTCTTCTGTCTTTCTTAAAAGCTATTTTAATGCTGGTTTTGTTTTCATAAGTGACTTGTTCAATTTAGATAATAATTTCTTAAGTTTAGACACATTTAAAGAACTCGGTGTAAAAACAAATTTTGTTGAATTTTCTGGTTTGAAACAGGCTGTGTGTAACAGATTTGCTAGCAAAAACCAAATGAATATATTTCTTTCTTATGGTCCAAATTTACCCAGTTCTGTGAAGACGTTTTACATCAATATGAAAGGCTGTAAAGACATGTATGACATTCTTATTAATAGAAAGAAAGAAACAAGTACTTCCATTTTAAAATGGAATGAAAAGGGATATGTATTCACCATGCAAGAATGGAGTAAAATTTTTGAACTGGCATTTAAAATTACCCAAGAATCTAAACTGCAGTGGCTACAATTTCAAATTTTACATAGAATAGTGCCAACAAATTTATATCTTTTTAAACTTAAGATAAAAGAATCTCCAGCATGTAGTTTCTGTAAGACTGACATTGAGTCAATTGAACATCTTTTTGTTGAATGTAATTTAGTAAAAGAGCTTTGGAGTGATATTGAAGAATGGTTTCTGTGTAAGTTTAATATATCTGTAATTTTTGACAGAACAACAATATTATTTGGCAAATATAAGAATAAGGATGTCCATAAAGTGCAAAATTTGATGACACTGATAACTAAGAATTATATTTTTTCGACTAAATATAAAAATCCTTCTGTTCTAAGTATAAGGACTTTAAAAACAATTATTGTGGAAAGAATCTTGATTGAGAAATTTTTACTTTTGAAACAATGTAAATATACAGAGTATGAGAATAATTGGCAGAGCATCTGTGATATGATATGATTCATTTGTACAAGTCTACATATACATATGTATTTATGAACTTTTTTCATGAAACAAATCTTAATCTTTACACCCCCCTTAATGTAAAGAAAAAACAACACTGTTGCCCCTATGTATTTTTTGTTTTTGAGTTTCTCTTTTTAATGTTCTTTTCTCTCTCCCTCTCTCTTTCTTCTCTTCCTTTTTCTATCCTATATTCAAACAACTTTCACAGGTGTTTAATTAAATGTGAACTTGTGTATGTGGATGTCTTCCTGTAAATTTAATACTCATATACACTATCTAAAGTAGATACTTGAAGGAAGATATATTTGTGAACATACTTTTGTATATACTTGTTGGATATAAATGTGAAAGTTAAAATAAAATTTAAATAAAAAAAAAAGTTATCAACAGGGATCGATCTAAAAAAATCTGTAAAGACTACGAATCCTTAACAGGGCTACATTTCTTCCTTGATAATGTTGAAAAAATTCATCTCTGAAACCAAGAAAAAAAATTAATTCCACTATATAATTGCCTGTAAGTAATTTCGAAGCAAACCCTCCTTTATGTTTTTTAAGTTGATATGGTCTCTTTTTTTCTTTTTTGTTTGTACTTGAGATTTAGAGTATGTAAGCATAGTTCGATATTCGATCTTAAATTACGATTTATCAATATTCAAATCAGATTCAAACCTTTTAAGTCTTGTATTTGTATATAATAGTTATTGTCACCTTAGAGCTAATGCGCAATTTCATGCACGTTATCGTCTCAGAAGTAAGTAGTTCAAATGTATATCAATTTCAATTTCCAGAAAAGAAGTTTTCTTCAAAAAGAAGGGTTTACATAAATTTCATTTCAAACCTAGACACCATTATATGCTTCTGACTGTAAGCCAAATAGTTTTCTAAAAATTAATTTAATTATTGTAAAACAAGTTGTCCTGATTTATTTTGTTCAACATCGAAACCAAACAAATGAAGGGGGATTTCAAACTCAGGCAGTAAGAAATTAAAAAAATTAAAATTTTCGTTAGCTTATTCTAAAATCATGATCCACTCCTGTTCTCTTACTTTCAATATATTTGGTGAGTGCTTTTTCTCCTCCGAGTCTAGGATGACCACGTCAGCCCCCTGCTGGTGACAGAAGTCACTGGAATTCAACACAGACTTCGGTTCTTTGTGGAAAGAGAAACATCACCCGCTCACATTGACAAATCTCGGGGAGCATATCAAACCTCTGTTCCGGAAATCCTATGTTAGGGGATCTTACAATTTCATGTTTTCAAATTATATAAAATTTCATGCACTTCAATTCACATCAGCAAGTCATTGTAAATATGGTAAAATGCCAATGAGTACGTTTAAGGAGTGAAGTTTCTTTGATATAACGCACTGCATGTATAACGTATATATACCTTACAGATAAAAAAATGTTATATAGTAAAACATGGGTTTAAATAAGATTCATTCCTTATATTTCTATTTTGTTGTAGACGATCAGACAATTTTTCCTACCAAAAATGGCTTAAAATTAAGCATATTTCAAAGGAAACTTCAAGCGAGATAATATCGTCATATTTCTTTCAGAAAAAAAGACCTATTACTTATTTTCAAATAATATAGAAGTAAATAACCCCTCCCCTTTTTTGTTTTAACCTTTTTATTATTCCAAAGGTGATTTTTAATATGTTTTACCTGTAAAAATCCAGCTCAACAGGAATGTTACTACAATCGGAAGGCCTCTTGACATTAGATTGAAATGAATGCATTGGGTATTTTTTTAACCGTTACTAAATAATTAAATCCAGGAATCAATTTCAGCAACTCTCGTTGTAAGTAGAAATAATAACAGAGCCATTTCTGTGTAAACATGATAATGTGTCATATAGAGAGGAATGTTTTAACTCTCTTTGAAAGTAGAAATAATAACAGAGTCATTTTTGTGTAAACATGATAATGTATCAATGTGTCATATATATAGGAAAGGTAAAGGTTTTATTCCAGTTTTGACTTTTTTTTAATTTATAGGCATACATGTATTTTTCAGTTCAAAAATAGTGCGTATGAATTCTTTTGACTGAAATTTATTAAGGAATCACTGTCTAGTTTTGAGAGTAGGGCATACTCTCAAAACCAGACAGTGATTCCTTATATTTCCATTTCATTGTGAAATAAAATTGTAGACTTAGACATTAAAAATGTCGACTAATAGATTTAAATTACACGAGGACTTCCATGCCAATTGCAATAGTCCTCGCACACTGACGTGAAACACAAAGGCAGCCGCACTAGATTTACATGCATATTTGGCCTCCTTATCGTCAGACACAGAGACAGATGCGCACGAAATTTTCATGCGTTTTAGGCCTCCTTAGCTGCTGACCCATCGACATGCCTAATTTACATTCGGGCACAATTATCAAGAAATAAATTCCCCCAACTTTGAAACAGTTATCACAGAGAAAAAAAAAATTATAAATGGAAATATTTATAGATGTCCGATTTTGATAACTGATATTTTACTGAAATCAAAACAGCAAATTATCTGAAAAATAAAGTAATGAAAACTCTTGAAGTAAAACCTGACGAGATAAATCATGAAGAGTTATTCCTCTTGTCTCAAAAAAGCTTTTTACCTTTTGTGACATAAAAAAAGACACAAGTATCATCTTTTAAAAGAGCTTGCCAGACTAAATCAATCAATATCTGCTTGAGAAGGAATAAACATCTAGAGCAACAGCTTTGTGGGTATAACATATGTATTAACTATTTATTTAGAAAATCTTGTGCAAATGGAAACCTCATTGTATTTAACTTGTAGAAGAAAATCATTTCTACACTGCATACTAAAGAGTTGTTATTCTGTGGCTGTTTTCGTTATGTGGAGCAGTCTGCTTTTGGATCTAAATTGATTTCAAGCTACATCGCAACACCTTTTATAAAATCTGTTATTAAATCATGAATTGTAAACATTTTAAGAGATGGATATAATTTGATACACATTTTGTTGGACTGTATTTTCTCAACTGAAGTAAACAGTAGTAATATGTGTTCATTAACATTTTTCTTAAAAAGGGAGGGGGTTGTGGGTAAAGTAAGAAAATCCAAGATTTTGAACTAGTTTCTTTTTTATCGTATAAATCTGAACAAATTTATATATAATAGATCATGCTTCTGGATACCATGACATGGTATCCAGATGATCATGATTCTATGTCTAAATTTTCATATTGAAATAAGTTCAATGGCAATCACTATATAAATTAGATCAATGAGTTATATATCTATTAAGATATTGCGTCATTTCGTTTAGATACTTATTTATCAGTAAGAGACTATTTTTTGATAAGTGTTTTGTATAAATCAATTTATTATATGGCTCATGAATAGTCTCTTATAAACACTGCCAATTCTAGAAAATTTTAGCGTTCAATATCTTAACGTTTAATTGAATGCTGAGTTTGTATATCGTATACGAGTATGCCCGAAACATTCCGAATACGAGCGTTCATTATCGAACGCCCCGTTATAAATAAAAGAGTCGTCTGGTCAAATTCTCTGAGTTAAATTTAAAAAAAAAAAAGTGGCATCTGGGTAAGATGTCTTTATTATTTACAAAAAAATGAAATACTTCATAAAACTTTAGTACAAATTAAACCCATTTAACCCCCCCCCCCCCAAAAAAAAAGCAATTCATAACGCTCGGGGGTTATTAGAATGATGCGATATTGAATACGTCCAGCACAGGCGTTCATTTGAATACTGATACTAAAACATATGAGGAAATGTTTTAGATATGTAATAAAGGAGGTATTGAACTTATATTGTTGAATATTGGCACAAACTGGCTGTACAAATGCACGAGCTTGAATACGAATATTGTATATATGTATATTGCTGAGGTTTTACACTTTGATTTTTGTAGGACAAGTTGTAAAGATAAATATGTTAATTTATTTATTGGATTTTAAAACCTGCTGAACCTTTAATACTGTGTTGTCGTGTTTTTAAATAATTTAACTATCTTGAATGAAGTGAACCTTTGTTTTCACCAACTTAAATAAGTTCACAAAGATTAGACGACATTCAGTAGACAGTGTCATAGTAATTAAGTTGATGCAAAATTCAAAATTTGAACCAAATTATATGTAGAGTTATCTCTCATGTCTAAGAGAGGCTGTTTGTGACACAAGGAAACCTGCATTAATTAACCTAAAGTAAAAGGCTGGAAGCAACCTTTTTTAAAATTATTGAATCGATACAGCTAACGTTATAGTTAAATGGAATTTCACAACGTATTTTTTTAAAAATCATATCAGCGTGAGTCATTAGGAAAATTGATAATGCAAACATATACAAACTTGATTTTTCTTTCTAAATAGCTATCGATGAACGAGGGTGGTCTATTGCATGTACATATAAGAATACTATTATCTTATTTATGACATTGTGTAAGTTTTGATAATGAAACTGATTAAAACGAATTTTATAAGACAAGCCATGTTTAATTCGTCAAAATAAGACAGAGAAAGAAAAGAAAGATATGGAGATGCAGATAGGGAGTAGTATTCAATATCAAAGTCTATAAAACAATACAAAATAGGAGCAGAGTAAACACGCGGGTATGTTAAGGCAGCACATGGATCTGAATTCGGCGAATTTACATTTTTTTTAATTATGTGACACTAATAAATCGGAAAAGTCAAGGATAAAATTTTTGCTATAATTATGCATTCTATAGACCTAAATGGAACTTATACTACAGTAAGCACTTCACCATGACGTCACCACGTGATGCCTATAATTAGAAAATATGCCTTAATGAAAAAGTGAAAAGTTCAACACTATCCCGGGGTTATAAAGTTTTAATTTGTAATAATAGATATGCAAAAACATATCTGTACCATGAAAAGTGCTGCTAGAATCCTACTGTCCTATCAAAGAAATAATTATTAAACACTTTCGGACGAAACCTTCCCAAAATTTTTACATTTGGAACATAACATCGAAAAAAATGCATCTATTCCCGTAAACCATACGATTCTAGCAGCACTTTCCAAAAACAATAAAATAAGAACTTTAGATGGAAACAAAAATTAAGTTTCAAGGTATTCGGCGTAATGTTGAACTTTTGCATCTTTTTTGTTACAAACGACAGAGGAAAGGCTGATCGGCAAGTAAACACCCTCCCTGCTCTAATTTTACGAAGAAATTGAAGAATCATATTACCATACCTTATTCATAAGCTTTATTCCCACATGGATAACACATGATATTCCTTCTAAATGCTATTAAACTCCGATTTCTACTGTTTGTTTACATGAATTTTCGTTACGTTTCACTTTCACTCTGCTACTGCATGATCAACAGTTATGACGTCACGGGTTTGGTATTTAACCCCTGTGATAACTACAGAGGCCCAGTAACGACAGATTTCCGTTTATATTATGCCTATGCATATTTTGATTCAATTTTACGACCTCAAATCAATCTTAGATATCGATTTTAAGAAATTGTTATCTCTGAACTTCACGTCATATTGCTTACTATGACGTCATATCATAAAGGCAAGTAGAATATTTGGTTGTAACCTTAACCTACCTGCGCACGGACCTCCGAAACATCAGAGATGGAATCAAGTTGAGGAGTGAGCATCCCCTGCTGACCAGTCACACCCGCCGTGTGCTCCTTGTCGTGAAATAACGGAAAATCCGTCATCAATTCAGTGTAAAAATAATGGACTAACAATTAGTATGAAGACGTCAGTCAACACTTGTCTCAATGATAAATTGTATTTGCTGACAATATCATTTTATCCTGCAACTACCCCTTGCATTGACCTAATAAAGGTAACCTAATAAACCAAAGCTTTATCCGGTCACTGCCCTAATAAAGCCTCGTGAATGTATTCCGACGTTCAAAAACATTGTCACGTCACGTATACTGCAATGTTTACGCCATGGCGTCATAGTTTCAACTGCAGAGATGTGCCTAAATCTGTCGGAATTGGCTCGTTTTTGAGGCTCAAATGTAAAATTTTGTTGCAGGATAAACAAAATACATGATAACTGTCTTGAAATATAAGCGATATTTGGGCTCGGGTCGAAAACGTAAGAGGGCTCGGCAAGCCTCGCCCTCTATTATGTTTTCTTACCCTCGCCCAAATATCGCTTATATTTCAAGACAGTAACCATGTATTTTATATGTATCGACCATAGAATTTTGACGTAGAGCAAGCCCTTGCGTATCGAATCAACTGAGATATATATTTATCCCACCTCTGTCGATTTTTCCGTGAAATCCTGGCTTACGATTGGTTGAAGTCTGTCACGTGAAGGCGGTGGATTTCTTATACCCGGTCAGTTGTAAATCTATACCCGGTCGATGTATTACGTCACAAACACAAACGTGACGTCATAATAGGCACAGAATAAGTGTGATGAAGGATTTAGCAGAGAAAACCGCTTCGCCTCGCCAGGTATGAAATTTACTAACCAGGTATCATCCCATACCCTGTCACTAAAAGACTATGTAACTAATATTACATACGGTGAGTACTATTAGTTACATAGTCTTTTAGTGACAGGGTATGGGATGATACCTGGTTAGTAAATTTCATACCTGGCGAGGCGAAGTCGGGTCAGGTATGAAATTTACTAACCAGGTATCATCCCATACCCTGTCACTAAAAGACTATGTAACGAATTTACCCCACCGATGTAACATTTACGTTTTATCTGTAGTTTATAAATGGTTTTCTCTGCTAAATGCTTTATCGCGCTTATACTGTGCCTATTATGACGTCACGTTTGTGTTTGTGACGTTATACATCGACCGGGTATAGATTTCTACTGACCGGGTATGGATTTACAACTGACCGGGTATAAGTAATTCACCGCCTTCACGTGACAGACTTCAACCAATCGTAAGCCAGGATTTCACGGAATAATCGACAGAGGTGGGGTAACTAATAATACTCACCGTATGCAGATAATGAAGGTATATTGCTGCACTAGTAAGGGAAGTTGACGATAGAAAAGTTAAAGTCATGAAGTTTATCATATACATGTAGCTTGTTAAATTACCATTAACGTTTTTTTTCCAAGTAAAATATCCAAGTATGAAACAGATGTGTCTCAAACTCACCAAAATATATCGTATCGACGTAGGAATGGAAATTACCATTGTTTATGGACAATACGTTGTCGATATATCTAAATGTCGAGTGAAAGGCCACAGCAAGTGTTTTCTTCATTTCACGCATAAGATTTTGCACAAATTCTGCTTCATATGAATATAAGAACTTTCATTCAGCAGGTTTATTATCTAAGTAAAGAAAAATGGGTGCCACATTCATTTCATACACTGGTGTCAGGTATAATAAATGCTAACAGCCACGATATTTACCGATTTCTATAAATATTTTCGTATTACACGTGCAGCTTTGTTTAATGAATTAAGGAAAAATGACTAAAACAGAACTTAAACAAAATTCTCTTCGATGAAATTAAATGCAAACATTGACACATTTCAAATGTGTTTGAGAATAATATATTTTTTCAATGAAACACAGGGACTGACATTAATTTAAAGTTATCTAGTATTCAAAACGGTGCTATTGATTATCTTCTCATCTATTCAGTTACATGAACCATTGAGAAAATAAATTTATATTGATTACGACAGTAGATATTGTATGAATTATTTCCCTTTATGCTGTGCTGAAATTTACACTGAAGTTGAATAAATTTTAATTCTGACCTACATTGCATGAACTTACTCTTGATATCCGTACAAGTAGCGAATCAGACACAAAGGGACCTAACTTTTAGGGTTTATAAACTCTGTCTGAATACAAACAATGAATTTCTGATAATTAATTAAGACATTATTAAATTCCATTGCAACACATACCGAAGGTTACATTTTTATGGTTTCTGTTGTTAATGTTTAAAAAATCTAATTTGATTCTTATTATTTCCTTTACACAATTGAGGTGTTTCGCTGAAATACATGAATGGTTTTAAATTTAATATCAAATGATATATTTCAATGAAATAGATAAATTATTTTTAGCAGTACATTTGTTCATTTGCTGACATTTACTAAAATTAAAAGCCATCAGTATTGAAGTATTTTGTATGCATATGGTTGAGGATGAACCATATATTGGATGTTTAATTAATCAAAGGTCTGTTGTTATGCCAAGTAATGATTCATTTCTTGTTTTCTTACATTTTGGGGGACTATCTTTTTCTAAAACATTTTCTTTTTTTGAAATTTTGTAGTATATAAGACGTACATGTTTAATATTTCATCACCAACTGAAAACGAACCATAAACTACCAACTGAAAACTAACCACAAATCACCAACTGAAAACTAACCACAAATCACCAACTGAAAACTAACCACAAATCACCAACTGAAAACTAAACACAAATAATATATATTCACTAAAGGGATCAAGTTCATTTGAAATAAAAAGTCCAATTAAATACTTACAAAATGAGTATTAACAATTCGTTGTGATTGTACTAAATATGGAGATAACTAACTCTTGTTCAAGCTCAACTTCATTAAAATAACACATATCGAAAGCTGACCTACAAGCAATTCATTATGAAAATAATGGTCGAACAATTACCGTCAAATCACGTATTTCCTAGGCGTCAAATTTTTGTTGTTTGGGAAAAATATATTGGTTCATGGAGAATTTATTTCGTGCATGAAGAATTGATTAACTAAGAACCAGATATGTCAGACTTAAAGGTATTTTATATTTTGAATTCACTGGGATATATTGAGTGGAAATATTACAGAGGCAGCTGTAGTTTATTGATTTCATCATCTTATTGAGGAGCCATAATGAGTTTACAACAATAACGCTAGGAAGCTCTATTTCATCATATAATTTTGCGCATATTCAGGCAATTTCATTCATTTCTAACATAGGTAAAATGCCTTTATTCTTCAGGAAAAAACAATTCACTTTGCTTAAACATGTTAAACAGAGACACTGTTGTTTTCTTCCATTTGAAAGTTACTGGTTATAAAGAATTCAATAACGTATTATCTGACCTACATAATCCTAGCATATTTATTCTATTATTCATTGTGTAAATAATTGCAATTATTTTCTTATATCTTCTTCTGAGGGCGGATCACTCTTACAGCATAAACTACCCTACAACTCTTCAGTGTTCTGTGTTGATAACTTTCTGGAAAATTTAATTGGATTGCTGTACATCAGATTACGTGTTGATTTTAAGAAAGAACATGCTAGACATATTTTTAGAGAAAGCTGGAATTTCAAGAATAACAAAAAATTAATTTTGGTAACACTTATGGAAAAGCAACAGTTTGAAAATTGAAGTCAGACAATATTCCTTTTTTTATATGATATTCTGAATGGAAAAAGTCAATTTATTATCAGATAGAGTTCAACAATATCATGATTAATAAATTAATTATATCTGACTTTCCAAAGCATATGACAAGTGATACTGGCAAAAGATAAGAGCTAAAAACGTGTAATATAAATCTCCACTTGTTCTCATTTTTATGCAAATTTTGTTTCAGAAAACAAAGAGCACAAGCTTGCCTACCTGCCAAATTTATATTCATGTTATACGTATATCATACACCTATATAAGATGCATTTTAGATATAAAAATTTCAGATGTTTTTCGAAATGAAAACTATCTCAAATTTTACGAAAATCAGTAAAAATTGAGATAAATGGGGAAAATGTCCCAATTCTGCGCCTTCTTGTGGCCTCAGTTTAGGATTAAAATCAAAATAAAAGCTAACTTTCAAAACAATCATTATTTTTTTGAGCCCGACTTCAGAATATCAAAATTGTTACTATGTTTTTGTTCTTACATAATATACATGTAGAAATTTTTAGTTTAAGAAAATGAATTCGTTAATAAACCAAAGATTCCATTTAATAAGTCTTTGTGTTGGCCAGAAAAAAACTACTACCACTACCTCTACATAAAGGTCTATGTATGAATGCTTAATAAATCAGTAATTAAACTTCTTAATACAATAGAAAAATCAATGTGAACACTATCATAATTTATCCTTAATTGAAGTAGACGAACACTTTCAAACGTAGCATTGCATAAATACATAATATAGTCCTAAAGAACGGAATCTCATTTGTATGATAATGAAACTAAATATTTCAAGACATGTGGCGAAAAAATATTTCCAAACTTTGTACCCATTTAAATGCATCTTAAATATTCATATAAAACCCACTCAAAATTCGTGATAGGAGGAAACGATATAAAATATGATAGCTTTATTTTCTTTGATTTTAGAAAACTTAATGTTTCTATGAACGTCGTCTGCTCCCCCAGGACTGGATAAAATCAGACAAAAAATTAAGCGAGGTTGAAAACTACATCCACAATTATTAAATTCAACAAATAATTCTAGATACCGCTTTTAAAAAGTTTTTTTTTCATATGAACATTTTTTTTAATCTTTCCAGATTTATTTTTTGGTTGGTGGGGGTTGCTTACTTGGTCAGTCGTTTGTTTACCAAGTAGGTGTGAAATTGTGATTAAGGCAACAAGACTGTTAACATGATCATTCACGTAATAGTCTCATCATATTTACAAAATAATAAACAACAAAAAAAAAACGCTAATGTAATAATCAATTCAATATTCATGCATTTACATCAATTTCATTTTTGCCATGGAAATTTGAATATGATGGCAAAATGTTTTCCTTTGGTATGCCGATATCTTCTGTGTTACTTTATAAAAGCAGCAAACATTCAAGCTGTTTTAAAAGAATTCCTTAAAAGCTACAGAGAGCATTTGTAAAGACAAATAATGACCCCCATCGAATAATGACCGGTGGGTCATTTTTCAACGACAGAAAATTACCCCCACAGGTAAAAAAAATCAGCTTTTGTAGAAAAAGAGCACCAAGGTATTTTTTTTATTTGTGTGTCCCATAAAAAAAAATGACCCGTTGAAATATAACCTCTCTTATAGTCATCTTAACTTCCAACGTTCAAATTGATGCAAAGCATCAGATCGACCCCAAAGACATTTCATTTTAGCATTTTTAATACTCTTCACAACGAATCCATAGGAAAAATTAAAAAGAAAATAAAAATACTATGCATGGTACATTCCTTGATGTAGTCCATTGATATGCCATTTTTTCCTGTGTTTCTTAAGTAAAGCAATCATGCATTTTAAGAAGCTTACAGTGAGTCTGCTTTGTTAAGCACCTAAACGCAAAAATGTAGATAAACTTCGATTACAAATACTATTAAGTGCATACCCTTTGTCTGATAAATTACAAAATGGTGAAATAATATCATTTAGATTACAGAGTAAATACGGATGGGATGTAAGGATCGCTTGCCTAACGAGTCTTTATTTTCTTTTTTTTTTTAAATAAAAGGTGAAGGAGTTTAATCAGATATGGTACCCACCCAGGCCAAAGAAATATTTCAAAACAAAAAAAAACAACAACATAAGTAATGTTTCCTCATCTTTATTAACGTATATAAACTATCTTTACTCTTACTAAAATTTATTTAAAAATCAGTGTATTATTTTTCATTTAAAAAAAAGTGGAAATATTCACACCCGGGTATAAGTTTATTTCAAATGTATCGTTTCTACCGATATTATAACAAATACTAAACATCAGTACAGTCATTATCCTCCATATTATCAAAAGGTAGGGAGGTAACTGATTTAATATAATAGAAGGTAGGAATGTAATTGATATAATGTTATCAGAAGGAAGATGTAGGAGGGAAACTGATTTTTTTTTTTTATTGTTTAACAGTAACATCTGTGTGAAGCGTATCTGATATTTGGTAAGACGATATTGTCAAATGGAATAAGGTTTTCAGCCAAGAATCGTCCAAATTTACTTTTAATCAAACTTTAAAGAGGTTTACCCTGTAGGTAAGTCGGATGCATGCTTGTCATTTTTAGCTCACCTGAGCCGAAGGCTCAAGTGAGCTTTTCTGATCAAAATTTGTCCGTCGTCTGTCGTTGTCGTTGTCGTTGTCGACGTTGTTGGCGTTGTCGTTGTCGTTGTAAACTTTTCACATTTTCATCTTCCTTCAAGAACCACTGGGCCAATTTCAACTAAACTTGGCACAAAGTATCCTTGGGTGAAGGGGATTCACGATAGTTCAAATGAAGGGCCACGCCCTCTTCCAAGGGAAGATAATTATGAATTAGTGAGAAATTAATAGCATTTTTAAAAAAAATCTTCTTCTCAAGAACCACTGAGCCAGGAAAGATGAAACTCATGTGGAATCATCCTCAAGTAGTGTAGACCAAAGTTTTACATAGGAATATATAGGAAAAAATCTTCGAAAATCTTCTTCTCAAGAACCACTGGGCCAGGAAAGATGAAACTCATGTGGAATCATCCTCAGGTAGTGTAGATTCAAATTTGTTCAAATCATGACCCCCGGGGCTAGGGTGGGGCCAAAATGACCGACCAAAGTTTTACATAGAAATATATAGGAAAAATCTTTTAAAAATCTTCTTCTCAAGAACCACTGGAATTGGAAGAATGAAACTCATGTGGAATCATCCTCAGGTAGTGTAGATTCAAGTTTGTTCCAATCATGACCCCTGGGGCTAGGGTGGGGCCAAAATGGCCGACCAAAATTACATAGAAATGCATAGAACAAATCTTTTAAAATCTTCTTCTTAAGAACCACTGGGCCAGGAAAGATGAAACTCATGTGGAATCATCCTCAGGTAGTGTGGATTCTACATTGCTCAAATCATGACCCCTGGGGCTAGGGTCGGGCCAAAATGGCCGACCAAAGTTTTACATAGGAATATATAGGAAACATCTTTTAAAAATCCTCTTCTTAAAAATCAATGAGAAATGAAATATGAAACTTATTAAATGAAATTATCCTCAGGTAGTGTAGATTCAAGTTTGTTCAAATCATGACCCCTGGGGCTAGGGTGGGGCCAAAATGGCTGACCAAAGTTTTACATAGGAATATATAGAAAAATTCTTTAAAAATCTTCTTCTCAAGAACCACTATGCCAGAAAAGATAAAACTCATGTCGAATCATCCTCAGGTATTGTAGATTCAAGTTTGTTTAAATCATGACCCCTGGGGCTAGGATGGGGCCAAAATGGCTGACCAAAGTTTTATATAGGAATACATAGGAAAAACTTTAAAAATCTTCTTCTCAATAACCTTTGGGCCAGGAAAGACGAAACTTATGTGGAATCATCCTCAGTGAGTGAAGATTCAAGATTGTTCAAATCATGACCTCTGGGGCTAGTTTTGGGCCCAAAATGGCTGACCAAAGTTGTACATAAGGATATATAGGGAGACCTTTTAAAATCTTCTTTTCAAGTACTTCCATGCCATGATTAGTGATATTTTTCTATTTATATGGAATCATCCTCAGGTAGTGTAGATTCTACATTGTTCAAATCATGACACCCAGGAGGGTTAAAATTCAAACCCCACCCCCCCTCCAGTAAACTTTCAGTTTTTATCTGATATGTGCTTTTTCCTAGTAGATGTGCTCAGGTGAGCGATGTGGCCCTTGGGCCACTTGTTATTTTTCTTTCCTGATATATATTATACTTTTTTAGGGCGGGAATTTAAAGTTTGATGTTGTTTTGATTGAACTTTTTGATTGGAACTTAAGCTTTTCATTGATATTCTGGGTTTTAGATTCCCTTATAAATTACGATATACACAATATATTCCCTTCCATGAAGTACTACCGTTCACGGTAGCTCAGTCGGTAGAGCGCTTGCTCCGTGATCGGGAGGTCGTGAGTTTGCATCTCGGCCGCGACTGACCTAGTCGTTAAAATTGGTAGCAACTGTTCCTTCGCCATGCGCTCGGCACTTTGAAGTGAAAGTTGCGGGTCCTTCGGATGAGACCTTAAAAACCGAGGCCCCGTGTCAGCGGCAGGCGATGGCACGATAAAGATCCCTCACTGCTCAATGGCCCTGAGTGCCGAGTAAAGGTCAAAATTTGAAGCCCTTCACCGGCATACGGTGACGTCTCCATATGAATGAAAAATTCTCGAGAGGGACGTTAAACAATATACAATCAATCAATCCCTGAAGTACTTCTTTTAAAAATACATGTATGTATGTTCTCAGATATCATCAATAAAATTGCTTAACACTTACTATCGAACAAACAACATATACCTTTTTAGAACCGTTATCTGAAACATGTTTTCTGTAGAAAGCAACCTGCACTTCTGTATCTATTGTCAAATGTGTTTTATATCAAGAATCTGAGCCTATCAAATATCGAAGAAGGATATGGAGATAACGAACAGTATTCAGTCTCAAAGTCCATAAAACAATACAAAATAAGAGCAGAGCAAACAGGGACCCCCGAAACATCAGAGGTGGGGTCATGAGCCCTGAAGGTGTGAGCATCCCATTGTATAAATAATGGACTAACAATTGGTATGAAAAACGTCAGTCAACATTTGACTTTATGATAAATTGTATTTGCTGACAAGGTCATTGTATCGACCATAGAACTTACAAAATGATGACTTTAAACGAGACTGCTGATATTCTTATTTCATCAACTTGCTTGTCAATAATATACCTCGTTTTAGAAATTGTTCATACGTAGAGCATGCTCTTGCGTATCGAATCAATTGAGATACATGTGTATATACTCCGTATGCAGGTGATGAAAGTATATTGCTGCATAAGTGAGGGAAATTGACGACAGAAAAGTTAAAGTCATCACGTTTATCATATAGCTTGGTTGTTAGATTACTATAAGTGTCTTTTTCAAGTAAAATATCCAAGTATGAAACAGAGGTATCGGACTATGTGGAATCTTTTATCTCAAGCTCACCAGGATATATCGTATCGACGTAGGAATGAAAATTACCATTATGAATTGACAATGCGTCGTCGATGTATCTAAATGTCGAGTTGAAGGCCACAACAAGTGCTTTTTTCTTTTCACGCATAAGACTATGCATAAATTCAGCTTCATATGAATATAGAAATAGGGTCTGCTAATAACGGAGCGCAATATGTACCCATAGGTAATTCCAATAGATTGTTGGAATACCTGTTCTCGAAAAACCTCATAGATATTGTCAATCAGAAACTCAAGCATCTTAATTCTTGATGTCAACTTCAGAGTACTTATTCTTGCAATCAGAATCTGTTTTAACAAAATAATTTTGCAAATGACCAATGACGAGGTAAGTAAATTTACGAGTTCCATTTTTATTGACGAAGCAGCTGTAAATGATATCAAAAAGCCTGGATTTTATTTTGTCATGGGCAACTGTTGTGTATAAAGTTGAAAAGTCGTAATTTTTTAAGCTGTCGATTTTTGTAAAGTCTTGTGATTTCAAATTGTCCAAAAGTTCTTAAGAATTTCTAAGTATCCTCATCTGATTCACACCATTTCTTGAAACACTTCCAAGAGGAGACAATGAAGAGTGTTTAAGCTTCAAAGTTCGTTGATAAAGAAAATCAGGAGCAATGCAAACATGTACCATTAAAATATATGATCATTTGCAATTGAGGGTGAGCATCCCTGTCACATCCGCAATGTGTGTATTGTCTTGACCAGGAAATTTTAAAAAAATGCCAATAAATCAGTAATATGTAAAAAAAAAAAAAAGGCTAAAATTTGCACAGACAAATTGGATAAGGAATCAGGAAGACAAGGTTTAGACATTGCAAAAATGATTCCTTATTTTTTATTCTTTTTAATCACCTGCATCCACGGCATATGCCGTGTGTGGAAACGCACTTTGAAAAAATTACGCATTTTGAAAAAAAAATCCAAAGTGCGTTAAAATTGGGACAAAATCAACGCACTTTGAAAAAATAATTCAAAGTGTGTTAAGAGTGTACATGTACATTTATTACCACAGTGATATTTTACGCACTTTGAAAAAAAAATTATGCATAAAACAAAAAAAAAATTTAGAGAATCAGTTTGTAATAATTGTATCTTTCGAAGAACTTTTAAAGAAGAAGGTATGGTTTTAACTTTATTGTGCCCTAAAAATGTAATGATATTATAAAGTTTTGAAACTGGCTTAAATATTGGTTAAATAAATCACTATGATAAATCAGGAGAGAATATAGCATGAAGGTTTTTTTAATTTAAGTAGTAATCTAAGTTAGACGAAATGCTTAATTAACCACAAAAACAGATGATCATGGTGTACAATCCCAACTATATTTTGAATCCTTTAAAAAACGAATATCCAACTCCGTAAAAAAAATTTAATTTCTACTTTTCTCTCTTTCGTACTGACAGATTCGTCTCTATGAATAACTGAACTTAACGATATAAAATATATAGATCTACACTATGCTCACTTTACTTATGGTACAGCTTGTATCCTCAAAGAATGCAAGTTGGTTAACACACTGTGTTTGATTTTACGTAATCACCATGTAAAGGAAAAAAAGAACCAATGAGATCGAGTCCAAATTTATAGGGATTCGAATTCGAATTCGAATTCGATCTCAGAAATACCTTATTTTCTTACAGAAAATATATGAATCATGCATCCAATAAAATCTCAAATAAAATCATGCTACAATAATATTATTCATAAGTTAAATTATAAAAAAAAAATCACATCGAATTGAATAAATATCGTGATGACATGAAATCAAACATTGTGTGATACCAGACTAAAGTTAGCTCATTTTATTAGGAACCCTCTACTGCAGCCACTTCACCTTCAAATAGCTATTTCATATACACCCTCTTTTCCTCCACATCATTCTCGCTTGTTTGTAATTGGACGGATATAATATATTAACCACTATGTACCTTACATTATTAACCCCCTCTCCCCACTTCCCAATAAACCGTACCAAATCGGCTTCCCATTAAATTACTATTATCAATAATTTAGAAAAATAAATAAGAATATAGCATATCATGTTAAACACTTTATCATTAATTGTTTGATTTTTGCTTATTGCCGAGTCGGCAAGATTACAGCCATTATCGGCGGCAATTTTTTATATGCTGCATGCAAAATACATGTAGATGTTAACCTTGATATCTCGTTGTGAAAGCTCAAAGGGTTCTTGAGATATCGTATGGAAACGAAAGCGTTAAAGACAGACAGAAAGACGGACGGACGGACGGACAGCTAGACGGACGGACAGACCCAAATTAATATCCCCCACTTTTCAAGCGAAGGACAAAAAAGGATAAATAATGTTGTGAAATAGATAGTCGGATTCAGCTTGGGTGTGAAGGATTTTAAACAAATTACATGTACATCATATAAAGCCAGCGAGGTAGTTTTATATAAATTTATGCTGACTTTAGAAGCACCCCCCCCCTTAATTCTCCTTTAGAGATAAACAAGCTAATTCAGAGAATTTGTGTCCCCCGCTTAGGGAAAAGTAAACCAGTTCGGGTCGGGGGGGGGGGGGGGGTCATGGGTTCGGATCCCCTTCACTGAATTTGTTGAATAATTAAATGTATACTGAAGCAAATAAAATATGCCAATATGGATATAAAGGTTTGATGAATTATTCTTTATTATGTGTGTAGAAGATTCTTTCTATATGGAATATTTATAACACTGTAATGATGATAGTACGAAAATTTGTGCTTCTACAGTATTCACGTTCGATATTGTCAAAATTTAACACAATGCATGGTGTTTAATTTAACCTTTATTAAACAGTTCTAATAGATGTAATGAGAATATAAAGTCCACCGAGAACCTGTTTTATACCTAATAATTCTCCTCATGTTCCTGTGCTAAAAATAGCGGCATGTGATACAATAAATACTAATGAAACAAATAGGGTGGGGCTCTTTGAAAGGAGTGAGAGAGGTCCTAGGAGTTTTGGTATAAGATTACATAGGAAAAGCTCAAAATCTTTTGAAATATCGCCCGAAAATGATACTGTTTTATCCAAAGAGAATGTATATATTGACGACCTTGAACTTTCAACTGTTGACCTCAAAATCAATAGGAGTCTTTCTTAGACAACAGGGAGTTGTTGTGTAAAATATCATTGCAAAAGCACAAAGGGTTCTCGAGATATCGTGTGGAAACGAAAGTGTTATAACAGATAGAATTCACTTATTTATGACCTTGACCTTTGATTTTTTGACCTCAAAATCAATAGGAGTCTTCTTTAGTCCATAGGGAGTTGCTATGCAAAATTTCATTGCAAAAGCTCATAGGGTTCTCCAGATATCGTGTGGAAACGAAACAGTTACAGACAGACAGAAAGACGGACGGACGGACAGACGGACGGACGGACAAACCCAAATTAATATCCCCCACTTTTCAAGCGGGGGACAATAATATTTATGAAGGCACGCAGCGTATGCATAGACAACATTCTGCTATGCCGTTCCAAACCCAGTCCATCTCAACATATATAAAATAAGTATTTATTTTATGATTTAAAAAATTGAATTTAAAAAAAATGCGATTTATCTGTTGTGGGTATCCACGCTCTCTTAAAAAAAGAGAATTGTAGAAGAATTTTATAATGAAGAGAACCTTTTGATGTTATACTGTATACAGGGAAATTTTCGCCCCCGTTTAATTTTCGCCCCTCTCGCCCTTGTCTGGCGTGGGCGAATTTTAAACGGGGCGAATTCAAAGTTAATTGTATAATATCTTAAACAAACGTTTTCTTGGGCGAATTTAAAACGTGGCAAACTTGTTTTCAAATGTGAAAGGGCGAAAATAACACGGGGCGAAAATAACCCAGTATACAGTAATTGAAAGTCCATGTATAAAATGAAAGATGAAGATGATTCATGCAGAGAAGTTTTGTATTAACGGGCTTCAAAATACTTATCATAATGCTGAATATTTACATCTTTCGCAAAACCATTGTGTTTTTATTTTTTTTATATTCGACTTTAAGGTAATTTTTTGTTTTACAATTCGTTTAAATACTTATGACGTAGAAGGATATGTTTTACAAACCAGGCCCATTTTTTTTTAATAAAGAGTGAAATATTTAAGAAAATAAACCGAAAAACTGGTAATGGAAGAGAGACAAAAATCTAAGATAGAGAGGAACACAAAATCTTCTTTTTTTTTAATGAAATGATTCCCCTTTTTGAGCCTCTTTTTGCTTCAAAGGGAAACAACTTGCCCAATTTATCGTATCCATTTGCTTCAGACAAAGCACACTGCACACTTCTCTCATACGTGTTTCCGTTTGAGAATTACTGATATATGAAATTGCCATACACAGTACTTGTTTCATGATATCTCTTAATATTGTAGTTAGAAAAATGCGTTTTTAAAGTTGTTGAATTTTGGCCTTTATACATATTGTACTGATTGATATGCCTAATTTTTTTTTTTTTTTTTTTTTTTTTGCTTTTGTTTTGGTTGGTTAATTCCTGTGATGAATTTGAAATTACACGTTATTTCATTCAAAGACATGAAACATTTAGTATATCTAATATAATATTGCAAATTTAATCGTGATTGAATGAATACACACGGTGATAGTAAATGAAATTCACATACTTGCTGACTAGGCTATTACTGCATCAGCGCATGTGCAATTTTCTGTACCAGATGACACCTTATCTGGCTAAAATTTATACTCTAATGTATATTATATAAATATTGCATGCAGTTGAGTGTAACATTGAAAATTTTCACCCCAAGAAAACCATTGTCAACCGCGGCGCAGCCGAGGTTGACAATGGTTTTAGAGGGGTGAAAATTTTCAATGTTACACTCAACTACATGCAACATTTATTATATTATACTGAATGTTTTATACAAATACATATTACAGTAAACCGTGCGCGCATAAATTCCGCGCAGTCGCTATTTTTTGTAATACCACCCGCCGTCAAGCAATGTTGACTGTTGCTACGCAGGAGGGCGTGGCTTCATTATTCAGCGGGTAGTAGTGTTTATTATCAAATGTTTCATGACGAATCAGATTCAAGTAATTTACATGAAAGTATAATATTAAAAGATACATTCTGTACTTCCTCAGTAATACACCATGCAAGTTTTGGTTTGCAATACGTCTACCAACTTATTCTTTAACTTCTTTAACTTCTTTTATGTATGTCCTTACATCTTGTGTTGTTTGAAAAAAAAATAATTGTAGATCGGACTAGGCATTCCTTTGGCCTGTGTTGACCCATGGTAAGAATAAAAAAAAAGAAAGGCTCTACTGAGGGAAATAAATTTGAAATCTGTTTATGTAATTAGTACATATTTAAATGATCCGATCTTTAAGAAAAAGTCGGTGATCTGCAGTTGACAATGTCTAAGACATTCCTTAACGTAAAAACCATGTGTAGTAAAAATACAGAAAAATCTTTCTTAACTATATTCGTTTCTTTCTCATTATGAAGTTGCAGGGTCGACAAGGACGATAAGGTCGATTTCTATCCGACGAGGCTGAAATTTTAATTTACATAAAATGCATGCAAATTGGAAAAAATAATTACAGAAGAACATTTAAGAGATACAAGAATTTTCAAAGCATAGAAAAATCAAAATCGCTCACTTTTACACCCTGAAATGACCTCATAACCAACAGTTATCAAACAGGTTAAATTATTTATCAAACCTAAGGTTTGCAGGAATATTGACCAAGCCATACGCATTTTTTCAAAGTGCGTTAATATGGTCGTTATTAATGCACTTTAAAAAGATTTATTTCTTTCAAAGTGCGTTAATTTAGCCCAAAATTTAACGCACTTTGAAAACATTTTTCAAAGTGCGTATTTTTTCAAAGTGGAGTGTGCAGTGCCTGCATTGCTTCATTCTTGAGAGTCTCTCATTGACTCTACTGGTGCTTATGATAGTAGACCAATGCCTGAATTATCCCCAGGGAAAGTCAACCAATGCCTGCATTATCCCCAGGGAGAATCATCAAATGCCTTCATTATCCCAAGGGAAAGTCAACCAATGCCTGAATTATCCCTAGGGAGCGTCAACCAATGCCTGAATTTTCCCCTGGGAAAGTCAACCAATGCCTGAATTATCCCCAGGGAGAATCATCCAATGTCTTCATTATCCCAAGGGAAATTCAACCAATGCCTGAATTATCCCTAGGGAAAGTCAACCAATACCTGCATTATCCCTAGGAAGAATCATCCAATGCCTGCATTATCCCAAAGGAAAGTCAACCAATACCTGCATTATCCCAAGGGAGAATCATCCAATGCCTTCATTATCCCAAGGGAAAGTCAACCACAACCTGAATTATCTCTAGGGAAAGTCAACCAATGTCTGCATTATCCCTAGAGAGAGTCATCCAATGCCTGCATTATCCCTAGGGAAAGTCATCCAATGCCTGCATTGGATTTCAAGAGGGTCTTCCAATGCATGTATTGGCTCCTCAGAGAGTCGCCTAATACCTGCATAGCTTTTATTGGAGTCGCTCAATGTCTGTATTGGCTCTTATGAGAGTCCGAAATACCTGCATTGGCTTTCAAGAGATCAGACAATACTTGCATTAGCTCACAAGAGAGTCATCCAGTGCTTTAATTGGCTTTTATGAGAGTCATCTGATGCCTGCATTGGGTCTCAAGAAAACTACCCAGTGCCCACATTGGCTTTCTTGAGAGTCGTCCAATGCCTACACTGGACTTTAGGAGAGTCAGGTTATGCCTGAATTGGTTCTCAAGACAGTCTCCCAATGCCTGCTTTCATTCTTGAGAGAGACAGTCAATATCTAAATCGGTTTTCAAAAGACTCGCCCAACGTCTGCATTGGAGCTTGCAAGAGCCTTGTAATGCCTGTAATGACCACACAGAGAGGGAGAGAGAGGAGGAGAGAAGAGATAGTTCATTTTGCCTGTATAGGCACCTTTTGATAGTCGACGAACAACCTGCATAAGCCTTACATAGAGTCTGACAACGCCTGGCCATAGGGAGAGAAAATTGTTCCAATACCTACATTGGTCCTTTACAGCCGTGCATTGGCCAATTTCCTACACACTGTCTTATAGAATTCTCATGAAAGACTTGCATTGGCTGAATAATAAAAGTCGTCACTGCAATAAAAGTGTATTCTATTTCCTTGTTTTATTAAAATACGTTTTGTTTTCTTGAAACGCCAAATTACCCTTGTAAATTACATTTAGCACAATTTCTACTGCATATTTGATTAACATACAACACAAATCAGAATGAGAAAAAAATGCAAGAAATTGAAAAGAAAACATGTTATTCTTTCCGTGAATAGTTATATGATGTGAATTTGGCAATAAGTGAATAAATCATATTATTTGTTTTGGGCTACTTTCTTTGTAAATATATTAAATTATTTTATCTTTGGTAACAGAAGTTAAAATTTCTTTTCATTTTGCCAAAACATTAAACTTCAATTAAATATAAACTATTTTAGACAAATTGATATTAGCTGAGAGTCCATTTTTAGTATATAGATATTAAACCAGTTTTCGTAACTAACATTAAAGTTTATTATTGAATAATAACATGGATATTTGAAAGTATTAGACATCATGCTCTCATAGATTCAAAATAATTTTTTTAAAGGAAGCATAGATCACATACTTGCTTATCTCCAAATTTATATGCGTATATCATACACTTATATTCCGATTACGGTAGTCTAGTGGTAGAGAGTTAGCTTCGTAATTGATAGGTCCGGGTTCCATTCTCTGCAGAGCCGGCCAAAACCTAAGACGTAACCATAGGTTTTTCCTTCGCCAAGCGCTCAGCACTAGAAATGAAAGTCAGAGGTCTCTCAAATATGACCTTCATAACTTAAGTCCTGTGTCATGGTATGCGTTGGCACTATAAAGAACCCTCATTGCTCAATGGTCATCGGTGCCTAGTATGGGTCTAGATTTGAATCGCATAAGTGAATTACTGACATTTTTGAATGACAGGTTCTCATATAATTATTTTTTTTTCAATTACATTTATATAAGAAAAAAACATTACGTTTGTGTCTGCCCTGCCTGGACATACCATTGCCATAAAACATCAACAATTAATTTTTAAAAATGTAATTCGTGATCCATAGTTTATTATATACATAAAAAGATGATGCTTATCAAACATTAGATAATTCATTGATATACTCGTATCTTAAGCGATTTTAATTTTATAGTGCTAGTCCACGAACTAGCAACGTAGCAAAGTAACCCTAACCCTAACCCTGACTTTCCGAACAACCCTCGTATAAGATGCATATTATACATAAAAGTCACAGAAATGTAAGCTTTTGATCATTTTTTCAGAAGTGAAAACAATTTCAAAATTAACAAATTTCTAGCAGAATTAACTTCCGCGTCCTCCTGCCTCTATTTAAGCTTTCAATCAAAATTATGTTTTTTTTTAAACAAGAATCATTTCTTGTTGTTTTAAGAGGTAGACCTTTTATAAAGACAAATACGTTTATAAACCAGAAATGTAATGCTATATCAAAGTCTTTATGTTGACCAAAAACATCATTAAAATCTAATTATGGGATGCTGAATAAATTAGTGATTTAACTTCTAGGTACAAACAATCTCAATGTAAAACAAATAAAGTTGTCAATAGCATAAGTTTATCCTTCATGAGAGTAAACGGACATTTTCAAACGTAGTACTCCATAAATAAATGATACCGTCAAACAAAACCGGATCTGATTTGTATGATGATTTAACTAGATGTTTTAAGACTCGTTTGTATGGTAATTAAACTAGATGTTTTTAAGACTCGTGGCGGAAATATTTTCCAACGCTGTACCCATTTAAATCCATTTGAAATATTCATGAGAAACCCACTCAAGATTTTTGATAGATGAGAAGAGGATTAATAATATTTTAGCTGCATTTCCTTTAACTTTTACAGAATTTAAATTTTTCATGAAAGGTTGTTTCCCTTAGGAATGAATACACACCAAACAATATTTGATTGAAGTTTGATGCTTGATCAACATTTCAGAAAAATTCAACACATATTTTTAGAATCTGTTTTTCAAAAGCTTTCCTCATGTTGAAACTTTTTTTTTTAATTTTTCCGGATCTTTGGGTGGTGGTGGGGGATGCTTATTTTGTCAATAGTTTGTCTACCAGGTAGATGGTAGAACAGGATAAAAGTAAATAGATTGATAACAAGATCATCACATAGCAGCCACAACACATTTACCAAAAAAAAATTAATAAATAAATAACGTTAATGTTTTTATAATTGATTTAATATAATCAGAAGATAGCGAGGTAATTGATTCATTTTATAAATTACGATGTACATAATATACTTACTTTCAGGAAGTATATCTTTAAATACAAAAAATTTCTTTTCATTATTGATGTATAAGTTGCTTAACATTTCCTATGATAAAGACGAAAGATATATTTAAAACATTAAATTTTACAAATCGCATAAAAACGTTACACGCTTTGTTATTATATACTCATTAAGTAAAATAGATTTTTGCCGATAGGTTACCCGTGTGTCTGTATATAATCTATATTTACTGCCAAAATTAACTGTAGGAATTGAAAAAGTTCAAAGTATATATCGTTTTTGTGTTATTTTCTTAAAACTCTCCATAAATCATCTCCACTATAGGATCCATTTTTCAGACACATGTCTTTATCAACAAATCGAAGCGGTTTGATTATCAAGACTCATTTCCAGTAATTGTTTTGGACACTTGATGGGTACATCAAATGTTTCTATGTTGATTTTATATACCATTTATGCAATAATTTCACAAAAGTTATATATTGTTTTCATTATATCTTATAATACGTATGAGAATAATCTGTATCTTAAAGACTCTATGGGAAACATATTGTTTTTACTCTGTTTCTTCTTATTATTATGTCGCCCCGAACGAATTCGGGGGCGACATATTGCGATTGTACGTATGTTGAGTAAAAAGCAAAATGAGAAATTTTGAACATATTCAGTGTGAAAGTCTACAACATGATATATAAGAATTATGAACTTTCTGAAATCTAGCATAATAAAATATATGCCCCATCGCAAAATTTGAAAGTTTCAGACCGTAAATGTAAAACAGTTTTCTATTCTATGGTAACAATGTATTATTCTAAGAGATAAAGAATTCCTTATTATCTTTTCTACTTGCATGGATTGTATGTAGCATTGTCAATTTACGGGACCACATGTCGTGTAGTACTCAGTACTTAGAAAAATTCTAATCTTTAATAAGTTAGTTTAAAATTTCAGCTATAAAGTAGGTCGATGGATTTAGTTTGTGAAAACGTATGGAAGAATCATACATGTAACATGATACGGATTACTAGTATTAACATTAAAACATTGATGTAACCATCAATTGTCGCCCTGAAAATAATAAAAGTAAACAATGAAAATGACTCTTCATTATCAAACCGCTTCGATATGTGTGAAAAAGACATGCGTCTAAATGATAGAGCTATTAGTCTAGAATACTTTTGAAAACTTATATTCGGAAGAAAATCTAACAAAAACGATACCATTTTTAAATTTTGAATTCTTGAAGCAAATGTTGGTTGTGTAAAATAAAAATTGAAAATAGACACATACATCACCTATTTTCAAATATGTATTTTGCTTTTAGAATATAAAACACGAACTTTGAAGAGTACGTTTTATGCGATAGGTAAAATGCAATGTTAAAAAAAAGGGGGGGGGCTGTCGTTTTTTGATAATTTATTATAAGCAATTTTATATTTCAAATATCAAAACATTATTATATTTCTACAAATTCACTTTATGGAGGAAAATATACTATATACATGTATATCTCAATTTATAAAGGAAAAGTACATTCTGATTTACAATCTTTTTAATGCTTAGAAAACTTTTAATTTAGAATAACCTCTCCCTCCTCAATCTCCATACACCAACACTTAAATTTATAGAGGGCGGAGCCCTCTCACGGGCCCGAAGGGCCCGTGAGAGCGAAGCTCTCCCTATAGGTAACACGTATGTATATGGAAAATAAAAGAAATCTATTGTAAACTATATTTCATTTACAATACCTATGGAACTGAGATTCTTGTCACCAATATGGCGTCGTCGCTAAAATGGCGTCGATTTTATCCACGCGCAAATTCTCGTTATTGATGAGACTTTCATCAAAGTAAAAAACATTTAATCCAAGGATAATGTGTAGTAATTCTTTTTTACTTCAAATCAAATCCATTAGTAATCAGGCCCTTCCTACTTTCGTTTTAGACGTTTAGATTTTATTTATAGTTCGTGCTAACAAGTAAAACGGCATTTGATTGGTCAGAATTTCCCTAAAGGCGGCGCTGTCGTCTGCACAATGGAGGAGCGGATCTATCTGTGGCCCCTTTCGCAAGAATATCCTTATTTATTTCTTAAATAAAATTTGCCAATAATAAATGTCTTCAGGATTATACTTGTCAATACATACCAAGCTAGAAATATAGGATTTTTTTTGACAGTATAATTTTTTGAACAGTTAAAAATGTTTTAAAAGTGATAAAATAAAATACCCTGTGAAAAGTCTCACAGGGGACTCAATAAGAGTGTGTGGATTTCTTTTTTTCTTTTCCTTTTTTTAAGGTATCCAAATTATTTATGAATATCTACTTGTACATGGATGCATAAATATTTAGCAGATCTATGGAAGTCTGAATCTCATTTTTTGTGATTTTTTAAAATTTAATATTTTGTTTTATAAAGTTTTTCAAATGACAAAATTTCAGTTTCTTATAAAGATCACTATCAAAAGAAAAATCTAATAGTACGATGTATGCATTTAAAAAATTCAAAAAGATTTTTTTTTGACAATTGCAATTACATATAAAGTCTAAATTAAAGCAGAAAAAAATAAGTGAAACAATGTATAATGTACAGTCTGGAGAGGTAGTTGTTCAGTCTACATACATCTTTCAGTAAATGCATGAAAATATCCACAAAGTTATACGACTTCAAAGTGCAGTGCATGCTGTTAATGTATACATACCTATATGTACACTACAATACTCAAATCTAATACACATCAAGCATATTAATATAGTTTTCAATTCTTATAAATCTGCTTATCTATTAAAAACATGAATCAAATATTCAGAATCTTTGTTTGACATCGATAAAATATTTTATTCATAACTTCTCAAAAGTGTACCCTATTATTATATTATTCACAAGTGCTGGTTTTGAAATTATATAATTAACTATTAATGACAAGGGTACCAGAAAATACCTTTAATTTTAAAGTTTTTTCCCCAGATATATAATCGTTTTCAAGACAATTATGTTAGATTTAGAAAATTCTAAAGGCTATTTAAATCATATTTGTTTTTGTTTTTTAAATTGAAAGTTGATCTATACATTTTTCATTAAAATTAAGAAAAGAATAATTATAATTTATGGGTTACCAATAATGTAAAATAAAAAGAAATGAATAAAAAGAAAAAAGATATGTCACAACAGGCACGTAGTATTAAATGTCCTTGATCATGCATCCTTTAGTTTGCATTTTTTTCTCATAAAAGGTGTGATGCTTCTATATTTTCAACCCTTGTGATAGTAACTCAGTCAAATGTTGGTCTGATGATTAGATTCATCCAGGAAGTAGATCATCTGTCTGTAGTTTGGGTCCCAAGTTCGCCTTCTGATCTGGTCTTGACAATAATATTGTTCTTACTTTAGATGACATCATAACCATGTAATGGGAGTAATAACAGTTGAGAAATGACTTGAGGTTTCTAGATAAGTGTACAGTAGTTAAATAAGCATATAAATAAAGTAGTGAAAGAAAAAGAATTGGTGCTCAGAAAAAGTTTATGAATTGATTATTTTTTTTGAAATATTATTTGTTGGATATACTAGTATTTTGGAACGAGTTTACTGTTACGTGTATAACTATTAAAGTTTAAGGTGTCGTTGGACCGAGGTGTCTCACATTTCTTTGGCCCGGTATGTTGAACCAATTACTGGTCCATTGGCCCAATGCATGCCCCTCTTTTTTCCCACGACGTTCTTCGACTTTAAGTGCTCTGGCTAGACAACCATTCATCTTATGATGAAATACTCAGTATCTTGCATTATTTGAATGAAAAGTAATGAGGTACATGTAAGAGATGGGAAAACTTTTTTTTTCAAGAGAACTGAGTTCTTTGTTATGATTTTCTGACACTGACCATAGATCTGCATGAAGCGAACCCTTTGCTTTAGGTCTATGCATTGACATTTTCAGAATTTAACTGATCAACTGATTTATCATTAAACAATAAAATGTAGCAATTTTCTCTTCATGGCTCCGCCCTCACTAACGGTCACACCGTCTAACATATTAAGTATAGAGCAGCCCGGCCCTCCGGGCTGCAAAAAAGTCCCCTATAACATATCGACTTAGAAAAAGTTGAGATACTGTTTTAAGAGATTATGAACCTTAGCCGTGAGATTTTACACGTTCGTTTAACGATTTGTATTGAGGATGTAGATTTTTTTAAGATCGATTGTTTTTCATTATCGTTATCGTATGTTATATCATCATATTATTTTTACTGCATATTATCATCAAAATTAACCAATTCTCAGAAATGAGAGGGTTTTTTTTTCCACAATGTATTTTATGTCTTATCAATAATTTAACCTAAATGACTTGTTGTGAAATGAGTTTCCTTATGTGCAGGAAATATACTTATTACGTCTATAAAAATGCTCATAATTTGGCGTAGAATTCATTGGTCCATGAAAATTACAGTTTTATGTAATGATTTAATCAATCATTTACATTATTGCGTTATTGTTTATCAAAATCTATGTACAATGAAACAAAATGTACTAATAACAAGAACCTCTTTATTTTGCGTTTAGCTAAGGAGGGAGCAGGATTTCCCAGAAAAAAACTTTTAATTGGCTTCTAAAGATCAAGAAAACAAAGCTTAAATATATTACATACAAATGTATACCCAATACTATTTCTCCTTTGATTTCCTATACATAATTCCACTGCACAAAGAATTCAAAGATTTTCATTACACACAAAGTTTGTTTTAGATTTCATTACAGCACGGCTTATTATGTAGATGTCCAAATATCAAATTGAGGCATTGATGTCATAAATAGTTTTAGTGTTGTTTTTTCAAATATTTATTCCTTAAATTTATTGAAATGTTTTATTTCAAGTTTATTATGAACAAAATTTGTGTTAAATGATAGAAACCATCTTTGAACAAGAACACACAATAAAAAAACTTTATAATATCTTATATTACTTTTACTAGAAAAATAGCTTGTTCCTAAAAAACAAAGAACAATTACTATCATTTTATTTTTAATGGGCGCATAAATTATTAGAAATACGAATACTGAATATACGGGTTATGTATTTCAGTGTATTGCATGTAACAAATTGAGTAAAGAATGTTTAAACTAAAAGAAAATTACAACTTGAAAACTGCCTATCCATTTTTGATGTATAATATACAAATTATATTTAATTAATCAGTTTGGTTTAGTTGAAATATTTATGTTTATTTAAAAAAAAGATAGTGATGATATATTTATTTAAGCACTTTTTAAAGCACATTTGTAATTATTAAAACGTGAATCTCTGGACCATCTGTCCTCTTGACCTTCACAGGATGAAAAGCCAGGTTTCCCAAATTTGGAAACCCGATGGAAACATATGGGAATCGTGACATCAGTAGTTTCCATATAGTTTCCATTTTATGGAAACCACATAGTGGTTTCCACATAGATTCCCGACATGGAAACAATCAACCTGTGGTTTCCCGTAAGTTTCCCAAGATAGGAAACCATGGAAACATGCCCCGGTTGTTTCCATGTAGATTCCTGATATGGAAGCAACCAACCTGTGGTTTCCCGTAAGTTTCCCAAGATAGGAAACCATGTAAACATGCCTCAGTGGTTTCCATACAGATTCCCGACATGGAAGCCACCAATGTGTAGTTTTCTCCATGTTTCCCAGGCAGGGAAACTTTGAAAGTATATCTCAATACTAACCTACCTTTTATTTTACAAAAAGTTAAATATTTAATTATGTTACCATATTTTTACCAATTATAGAAATATTTCAAAAGTGTTTACATGCTGTATCAAAATAATTAACTTCAAACAGTTAAAATAACTAGATGTGTATTTCTGTGTGATTAATTTAATATTTCAGCACCGTGAACGCAATTCAATTGTAATTAAATTTTATTTAACTGAATTATATTTAATTTAATTTAATTTTGAATTTGATTTATCACATAAGTTTTGGTAAACTCGTATAGAATGCGTGAAGTGGAATAGAAAAAAGTAAGTGCATGCAGTTATGTAGAAATCAATCATTTCCGATCCCACTTTCTTGAAGCTGTCTATGATGAATGTTCCTTTGAAAAAATGGAAGAGCTAAGGAATGGTACATTTAATGAAATTATTTACAGAAAAGGTTTACTAAAAAGATCGATTAAAAAGTAAATAAAGAAATATGTCAAGTTACGATTACTGATTAAGGACAGGTGAGACGTTCCTCAATAATAGTTAAATTTTTTTCCAATATTTTGCAATTGACATTGAAGAATTATTTTTACATAATTACATGTATTCACAAGACATCAAGGTACCTTACCAGGCATTTGTGTTACATACCAGAGGTTGGCATTTCTTATATACCGGGGTAATCCGTCAGGAAAAAAAATTCTTCAGTTGGTTTGTCAAAATTACATTTTTAGTGTTTCAAGTTTTTAAATACAAGTTTAGAAAGTGATAAAGATTTTGTTTTAATATGAATTAATATATTAATATAAACTGGTCAGATAAGTCTAGAATCATTCATCGAATTGGTTTGGGGCTGAGTATTATCATACTAGTATTTTACTATTAATAGTGAATATTGTTTTTTTTTAAATTTATTAAATTATTATCTTTATTATCGGGGGTGGGTGGGTTGCTTTTCATTTTTTCCTTGAGAAGCCCCCCCCCCCCCAAAAAAAAAC
>PRKT01000720.1:167510-183535 GCA_003671525.1 Saccostrea glomerata
TTCCTGATTCTGGAAACCAGTGGAATCTTCAGGTTTCCCATTACGGGAAACTACATGGATGTTCGGGAAACTTCAGGTTTACAGAGGTTTCCGTGGTTCGGGATACCTTATGGAATCGGAGCGTAGGGGGTTTCCGTGTCACGGAAACTTGGCGGAATAACCTGGCATCCGCTACGGAAACCACTGGGAAACATGATGTAAACTTGAGGTTTCCATGTGGTTTCCGTAAAGTTTCCCATGATGGGAAACCACTTTTTTCACCCAGTGCTTCTGTTCTGCGTCATTCCAAGGCTGATGACGTCATATTCGACTAGAGACACTCTTCTATTACTCAACTGTATTGCTGTCAGATATTGCAATTTTAGATTTTATAAATAATTGATGAAATGAATAAATCTAGGTTGCTATGTACACAACATAATGCCATTAATAAATGTATGGCTTGTTTAATTATCCGTGACCTATTACAATTAAACTTCAATGCGGTGTACTTTACATTTGAATTCTGACCTACCATAACATATCTGAGACACGGCAACTTTATACATACAGTCGTATTAACCGCAAATAAAGTTGCTCCTGTACGCTAAGGTGTATTGACAATCAAGTTTATTTCCAGATATTTTTAACCAGAAAATATTTTTTTTAATAACTTCCTGCATCCAACTGGACCCGACACTGCCAACTTTTTTACTTACTGACAACATGGCCAATTTCTGCCAGTTTTAAGATGTAGCTGCTTTTAAAATTGCACGTGTAGATTTCTTCATTACGTATTTGCTTACCTAGTGAACTAGCCCCGTGGGGATCTGTTTTAGAATAGGTCCTCAGTACCCCCTTGATTGTTGTAAAAGGCGATTAAATGGGGCGGTCCTTCGGATGAGACCGTATAAACCGAGGACCCGTGTCACAGCAGGTGTGAAACGATAAAGATCCCTCCCTGCTCAAAGGCTGTTGCCGAGCATAGGCCTACATTTGCAGCCCTTCAATGGCAATGGTGATGTGTCCATATCAGTGAAACATTCAAGCTGTGAAATAATCAATCAATCAAACCTAGTGAACTACTGTAATTCACTATTGTTCGTGAGGCATTTATTTTCTTGGTTCTTAAAGTATGAAATAAAAACCCACGAATTTATGTCTATCATAATATCAATTTTTCAAATATATTACTATTAAACAATTCTTTATGTAACTTAAACATTTTTACACAATAAATTTATATTAAACAATTCATTTCCTAAACTGTTTGGACAAGACTGTTATGTTCCTAATTATTATTACTTAAAAATTACACCCCGATGTAACACTTTCCTAAAACAAAAAGCCTAAACGTTTTTGAACAAGACGATATCATGACGCTTAATCTTGATTTTCATCATCTGGTTAAAGAACATAACACCCGAATTGTTTAGTGAAAGCTGTAAGATTACACCCGACTTGTTTAGTGGAAGGCTTTAAGATCACATCCGATTTGTTTAATAAAGGCTTTAAGATTACACCTAGCTTTTTTACTGAAGGCTTTAAGATTACACCCGATTTTTTAACTGGGGGCTTTAAGATCCACTCCTAAAAAAACTGTTCTTCCCTGCTTCTAAAACTAGGCTAGCTACTTCGAAGATTTCGTAATTTTTATGTTTGATCAATGATCCAGTTATAAAATATACTTCATAATTAGGTCCAATGATAACTGACATTTATATGCAAATTGTTAGGCCATTATGATTGTATCACACTGAAGTGTCTAGGTTTTTTCTGTTTGCTTGATCATGACAAGGAACACACGGTGGGAGTGACCACTGGATGACAAGGAACACACGGTAGGAGTGACCATTGGATGACAAGGAATACACGGTGGGAGTGGCCATTGGATGACAAGGAACACACGGTGGGAGTGACCGTTGGATGACAAGGAACACACGGTGGGAGTGACCGTTGGATGACAAGGAACACACGGTGGAAGTGACCGTTGGATGACAAGGAACACACGGTGGGAGTGGCCATTGGATAACAAGGAACACACGGTGGGAGTGACCTTTGGATGACAAGGAACACACGGTGGGAGTGACCGTTGGATGACAAGGAACACACGGTGGGAGTGACCGTTGGATGACAAGGAACACACGGTGGAAGTGACCGTTGGATGACAAGGAACACACGGTGGGAGTGACCGTTGGATAAGAAAACGTGACGTCATGACTACATGTACAAAATATGTCTTGCAGTTTGTATCAAATATGTTTGTTTCTTTGTTTCTAGGTGCAGATTAAGCATTATTTCTACAAGCCCATAGACCACTTGCCTTCTCAAGTTAAAATAATGAGTGTGAGATTCATGTGCAACATTAGCAATTCACCTTTTTTGTTTACACTTTATGTGATTGAAAGTAGACATCATATATGCACAGTAGATAGCACAAACAGGATTAGGAAACAAGTTTTACAACTTTTATGTATCCGTTTCCTTTAAGAAATTTACCAATTTCGGTCATAAGCATATTGAAAGAGGGGGGGTGCTAATAGAAATAAAGTGTGTGTAAAAGTGTGTAAATCAACAAATAAAGGTAAATCCAAATTAACACTGTCTTCATAATGGTTAAGACCCCCTCCCTCCGGTCTCAACGCCTATGTCATTTTAACAACGTATTACGATTTTTTTTTTCAACATCTATCGTTAGCACTTTTCATATTTTAATAAAAAGTTTTAACGCGCTTTAAAGCATTCTCATAGAATTCTCTTATAATTGTATTTAACAAGTGTACGTCTCTCTAAGATTCAAAAGTAAATAAAATAAGGCTAATGTATCAATGTTTGAATAAATCAATAAATTCTTAGTAATGTCTTAGAGTCAGATAATTTTTACTTTGAATTTTACAAAATTGATGATTTTTAATTTCATTCAGTTTGAGTTGATGAAGGAAAATATATATCAAAATTACATATTTAAAAGATAGCTAATAAAAAACACAGTACAACATCATAACATAACAGGCATTAACTTAATTAAAAGCAGCACACCTTTCATTGTTATATTTTAAATTGCAATTTCAAAATAAACGCTTATGACAATTCACGACAATTCATATGAACTTCGATAAAATCGATACTTAAACAATAGTGAAATATAGAATACGTAACAGTTAGCCAATCACTTTTAAGACATTGATTATGATACAATATATATTTGGCTGTTGAAAGACCATTTAGCAGAATTTCACAGATTCATAAGAACTCAGCAGTTTTTTACACGACAAAAAAATGAGCAATCAGTGGGTTATCACTTTAATTGCATGCTTCCTAGCTTTATCTAAAGCTACCTTTATTTCTAAGAAATATACGGCGAAACTCGAATTTAATGATAAGAAGTCAGACTATGAACTTTTCGGGGAACACAATGCTCATTCCTTGATCGAGTGCGCCGCAATCTGTCAAAGGGAGTGCAGCTTCTTTGGCTTTAACTCACAAACTAAGAAATGTCGTACCCACAAGAAAAGTCTAACGTCTGAGCTGGCTGATGAGGCCGGTTGGAGATACTACTCGGATAACGGTTTGTATATCTGTTTTTTTTTTTTATTCTCTTAGCTTCTTTGGTTTTTTAGGTCCCGCTCGAGAAGACACGACTTTTTTTCAAGTTTGATACGAAAGACAGTAATGGAAAACATGGTCATTGTATCGACCTAAGAATCTAAGAAATGTTCAATTTCACATACATGGTATCTTGCATAAAAGGATAACATGATTCTACTACATTTTTCAACATCTGTTACAGTGTCTTTATTATTTATCATCTTATCTACAAATGTATTCGTCTTTCACATTTTTTGATTGTTTTTCATTTTAAATACTTTTAATCATGACCTTAATCAAAGATTTGTATCAAATAGAAAACAACAATGGTTTTAGATAATGAGGAACCGTTTAACATAATACGCATTGTACATGTTGTTCATACCTCATGCAAGCATTATATATCCCCTACCTCTTGTACAATTACATTAATAATGTACAATGGTTGAACATTTGAACAGAATCCACAAATAATTAAAATATCATGACAGTGAATGATTTACAGTAAATAACATTAAGCAAGTCATGAAAAGGTCCTCAAAAGTAATGACTATCATTACGGTTAATAATGATATCAAATCTTAAAATACTTTGCCATTATGAACGAATATCAAGTCATGGAATGGTCCGCAATAAATAATTTCAAGTCATTGGATGATCTATGGTTATTAACATAGATCAAGTCATTAAATGGTGGCACTAAAAAAGAATACTAAGTCATTGTTTGATTCAAGTACAATACAAATTTCACGACATTGAATGATCCGCAGTAAATAACTTAGATCAAGTCATTGAGGATCCGAAGTAAAAAACAAAAATCGAGTCATTGGATGATCTGCATTAAATACTATGATTAAATCATTTAATTATAATCAGTTAAAAAAAACTAAGATCAAGGCATTGAATAATTCAGTAAATAATTATGGTCCACCTAACTGGTCTATAGTAAGGCATATTTTTCTCGTATAATCACCAATGTAAGATTGACTTGTCTATTGTGAGACAGCGATGCGAGATTTTCCTGTCTCATACTGTGTATTACTACGCCGCGAACGATAACGTAAACATTTCGTCTTTATATAAATAAATTGTAACAATGTAAAAAGATATTACATATGCTTAAAAAACTGTCATTCAATTTATTAAGATAAACTTATTTTTATTCACATTATTCTCGTTTTCTCACTTTTTAAATAGCACTATATTTAGATCGTGGAGGGCTCTTCATGAATGAAAGTTAACGGTATCGGATACATAAGTTTTTTATTCCCAGTTTTTTTTCTAAGTAATTTGCATGGTTTGAAGTCATTTTATCAGTTAACATTACGCTCTATCCACTGGTTTTATTTAAATTTTTAATTAGGCAGAGAATTAAAAGAATTTTATTTTTATATTTTAAGCCCAATCATGGCGACGTCATTGACAGGCCGTTATTTTGGAAATAATGCGAGATAAATCATCATTCATTAAAAACTCGTGTGGGAATAGTGAAATTCCACATCGGGGCCAAGATCCACGGTCTAGGACATGGCAAAGCCTCGTCCTAGACCGTGAATCTTGTCCCCTCGGTGGAATTTCACTATCCCACACGAGTTTGTAATGAATGATTCCTTAAGTTCTGTCGTTCGTAAAAGATATATCACGCCTGTTAATAGATTTTAAGGGTATTTAAAACAAACAAAAACTTGATGCATATATTGATATATATTTTTTGACTGATTTTGATTTGAATGATATGAATGATTAATCCCCGAAATGTAAAAAAAAATCGTAGGTTTTCCTTGGTGCTTAGATGGGATATTTTGTTTTTCTTCCTATATAATTCTGTACAAAATTTTGCCCAATTTTTTAACATTATGGCAAAACCTTATAACATTCACAGAATATAATTTTAAACATTAAGGTTACCAATTTAAATATAAATCTATGAGAAATATACCTGATTTCTGAAGATCTTTTTTTAAAAAAATCTTTTATTAGAATTACCTCAGGAGTGGACACGCTTTGAAGACAGTGTTTATTTCGTTGGCAAATTAAAGAAAACTTGGGCAACTGCTATGGTATGCTAGTTGGGTACCAACCTTTGAAACTCACATGGTTTTTCGCATAAATAAAGGTCACATTATTGTGATTCAAAATTGTATAATGTGACAACAATATATATTTTTAGATGACATAATTTAATTTTGATCATATTTCATTACTTTAAACATACATCACCCATATTATTTGGTATGATTTTTATATGCTCATGGGTGTATATGCAATATTCCAAACGGATTTTCCATGGTTTGTTGTCAAATACAACCGTCTTTGTATCCGTTAATTTTACAGCATACTTTGTCTTGCATAAATACAGGTACAATGCATATAATGTAACTTACGATTTTCTATACATTTACATGACACTTAGGCGCAAGATGATAGAAGTATTTCTCAGCTGTTCGACTGCTTTCCATGTTAAAAAGATGGAATTTTTTCAGGTTAACTTCCTGAAATCTACCATAATGAAAGATACTTTCCAGCGCAAAATTTCAACGTTTCAAACCATAAATGAAAAAAAAATATATATATTTTTCAATATTAATTTAGCATTTTACTATTTTGAAAGGATTGCAGTATTTAATCATTCTTTTTTTTCTCATGATTTCTTTATGTACTTTCATCAATTTTTGTGCTGCATTTCTACAAAACCAAGATTTAGTAAGGAAAATTTGCTACGTACTTAGAAAGGTACTCATCTGTAGGAAGTCAATTTGAACATTTCAACCAAAGAGTTTCAAGGAAAATTTAATTTATAAATATCTAAATACTTTTGACGGAATTATACATATTTCACATCATACAATTTATAAAACAAATTCCCTTTTAAAACAATGACTTTTAAAACTTAAATATAATGATTTTTAGAGAATATGCACCTTTAACATGAAATATGTATTAAAATAAGGGTTATGTTTCGTACTGGAACTCGAAAAATTTACGTTTTATTGAAACTAAAAGTTGACTTTGATTTGTGCAAAAACGTGAGTTTCAAAAGTGTGTTGAGCTGTATATCAAATGATTTTTTTTCACTTATGTTCATTTAAAGCCTGCATACCAAGTTAAATGCTGCACTTGAGCACTGCTTGTTTTAGGAGGACTGTAACAGGCGGAATTCAACTTTGGCAGAGATAGAATCAGCAACGGAGAATGAATGGGTAAAGAAAAACTTACTAGAGCCTTTGTTTCGTAAGTCAATTAAATCTTTTTAAGATCGAAACGCTACGTAAATGAACAATAATATGAACTAATTTAAGGTATGGGAAAATTACTCAATGCAAAATACATGCATAAAATCTAAAATCATTTGAAAAATTACAAGAAAAACATTGTTTGTTGTTTTAAGTCCAATTCGAAGATTTATTGCGCATTTAGAGGCGTTACCATTTACGTAAAGGGTTTCAATTTTTGACCTTTTCTCAGCAGTCGTGACCATTGGGTACTGATGGATCTTTATCGTGTCAACGCCTGCCGTGTTAAGTGACCTGGTTTTTTAGGTCTTGTCCAAAGGACCCGCAAAATTCACTTCATAGCGTCTGCTCTAGAGTTGCGAGGTAAGAATTCAATCCTTACGTCGCGGGTTCGAATCCCACTGTTGGACGTGGGGACTGGTCCTTCGGATGAGACCGTATAAACCGAGGTCCCGTGTCACAGTAGGTGCTGGCACAAAAAAGATCCCTCCTTGCTCAATGGCCCCGAGTGCCGAGCATAGGACAAAATTTGCAGCTCTCCACCGGCAAGTGGTGACGTCTCCATATGAGTGAAAAATCTCGAAAGTGACGTTAAACAACAATCAATCAATCTTTCCTTTTTGATGAAATATTATGGAACGTAAGATTCAGATTCCTTGTAGGAATTTGAGCCATGTCAAGATAGACGAGGCCACGCCGTGTTTATTATAATAGTTTAAGAAGTGCAAGTAATGCATGCATAATTTATTGAAACTTTAGGTCGAAGATTGTAGAAGAAGTAGATTCACGTACATGTACGAGGGTCGTTCAAAAATTACGCGGACTTGTTGCACAGAAGAAATATTTGACGACATAATCGGGCAATATTTCACAAATAATATAAAAGAATCTTTACTTAAACGGTCTTCAAAATTTCATATCAAAATGTTGTAAATTGGTATTAATTTTGAGTGATTTTTCAGGACATACTTTTAAGTCACGGCGCAGCAAAATCTTCGACGTCACAAGCATTATAAAAATATGTGACTGAGCTTTCATTTTCTCAATATTTTCCCTTGAGTACCTGTATACTAGTTTGAGTTACCTTATCTACTCAACATCAAAACACCATTTCTTTTCAAGCTTAAAATCTATTAAACAAGTAAAAAATATCCTTTTCTTGTTCTAAAACCAAAAACTACTTATGAGATATAGTGCGATATTGGTGACTCTCAATCACGTTCTTTACAGTCCGGATAAAGTTAACTTTTCGTCTATAATCTTCTTCCTGTCCTCCGGTATAGCATATTTACAGAGGTCTAACTGTCTAAAATTTCAATGTGCTATGTGTGGACAAATGTCATGAGTAGCCAAGTTTACTACATGTTTTATTATGCATATTTTGGATCTATGTTGCCGATATCTCAAGCATTAAACATATTTTAACAAAAGTGTGGTGCGCCGTTAATTCAGGAGACGTCATTTTCACAGTTGTTTTCACGGGAATCGCATCAGAGAAAAATCACTATATTTCTGTTAGTACTTCAAATATTACCTCCGAAATCTAAATACATAATAATAGAACAATTTAAAGGTACATTTGAGAAAATTGTTGAAAAATATCGCGAATTTAAGTAAATCAATGAGTTAAATTTTTGAATCCGCATGCTTTTGCTTCAATTTTTTTGTCGTGCGCCGTACCTATCCATCAACGATATCAACATACCGATAATTTCAGTAGAATTTTGTTAGAATACAAAAATTTTGCCCAAAATTTATTGGGATCTTTAAGATACATATTTCTGTGAAATTTTATAACTATATGACGTCTGAAAGAGTAAATAATAGCACAGTCCGCGTAATTTTTGAACGGCCCTCGTATAAGCATATAATATTTTTGATTTTCAATAATTGATGATATTTTAGCAATTTTGACCTAACTTAAAATCAACAATCAAATGTTTAAACAGTCTTTAATTTAAATTAGCTGCAAGGCAAAAGAATCTGTTCATTGGTCTTAGTCCACAACTTGTGGGTAGAATTTTATCATTTAATTTCTTTTTTCCGTAAACAAGGGAAAGGTATCGAATGGCTTGAAAGTGTATTGTGGATTGGTGGAATATGCCCAAAAGACTGTAGGTGGCAAGGAAGCAACAAGCCATTTTCTTATCAAAACTGGCGCGATGGTGAACCAAATGGTGACGGACCATGTGTATTTCTTCTCTCGAGTGGGGAATGGATTGACATTTATTGTGAAGCAAAACGTTTCTACGTATGTGAAAAGGATATTTAAATGAATATTCCTCAAATAGTTTGAGTGATGATTTTTTTTAACTCGCGAACCCGGAGTTTTGTGAAATGAACATGGTTCGAAGTCGTATTAATCCTTTCATTCTATTTTTAACCAAAAAAACTTCCAATGTCGAATATTTATAATTAAAGGAAATAAACAGAAAGACTGAAATAATTATTAATTTCTTAGTATTATGAACATATTGTTTCATAATGTTAAATTTCTGCCATTCCGTATCCCAATATTAGACAAAAGTTTACTGGAAAGTTACTGAATGGTACAGATCTAAACGTCCCAGTTAATTGAATGGTGATTTACAACTGAAAAATTATATATTCCTTTTTGTCAAAGACTAGTATACTCTTAGTTATCCAGGTTCAATCAAGGGTGTACGAGAATTTACCCCGGGTTTTATTCCATACACCCTGAGACCACAACCCTGGGTAAACCCTTCACTGGACCTGGATAACGAAATTATCTCCTTTGTATCAATAAAAATGCTTTGTAAACGTCAGAGTGTATTCTCAATCTATCGATAACTACGTATTACAATGCATCGTGAAGTTAAACCCCTGGCTTGAAAAACGGGTGGGGATATTTAAAGCTGAACATGATTCGTAAAAGGAATCTGTCCGCCATTTTTGTTCCCGAGTCTCGCTACTCTGCAGACCCCTATAAATAGGACATAACTTGGTCACTGTTCAGTGTAATCAGTCGACATCGATGTAGACGGACGTATGCTATGCTGAACTCGGTAACGAGAATAATAACGTAATACCTCGGCTAATGCAGGAAAATAAGATACCAAATAAATTAACAATCATAGTTATACAAGTCAGTGCAGTATACAGACAACACAGATAAACGTAACTGCAATAAAATATAAACAAAGGTAATGCAAGATAACCAGCACGAACACGGGTCGCCATTCCACGCCGATACCCGTGACAATAAAGCAGTCATGTGTAACGAATGCGACGAGTATACCCTAGTATTGATGTATCGTAGATAATGCTATCGAAAATGGCGTATGCCTATTTACGAGTCGTGTTCAGCTTTAAGCATTGAATTCAATACTTATATTAACATTCTTTAATTTTTCCTCTTCATAATTGTTTACTTCGGTAATCTTTGATGTGAATTTAGCGCCCTTCAAAACTGATGTGCTTTATAGACGTAAGAGCCGTTTGTGACGTCGTAAAGTTAAATAATGCAAACGAACATTGCGAGGAAGAAAAGTGAAAACTTAATTTTAAATGAACATTTGTTGTATTTTTACTTTATTCAACAGGGTTAATTTTTTTAAAATAAATTGTGTCAAACAATGTGCATTTTGGTGTTCATAAAGTATTGAAAATGCATATAGTTCCTACTGTGTATTCTAACGCGTAGTGACAAGGTTTCGCATGTGTTATAGAGATTTGAACGCCATGGATTTCTAATGGATTTCATAAAGAAAATTACACTGAATGTAAATATTCCTGTATTAATCGGGATGTCCGCCCGTCTGTACATCAGTCTGTTACGCTTTGGAATACTCATCTCATATCCTCAACTCTGCTTAAGCACTGGATGAAATATGATGAAACGTTCAAAGAATCTTTATTACATATTGCCATTGTGCATCTCCTTTTTACATTTTGATCCGACGCATATTTTGTTTTTCCCTTAGCAAAACATGGACATTGTCATTATATCCTTACCTGTGATGTGAGGTGTGGTGGCTTGTCAATAACATGGGACATCACGAACGAGTTATTCCTCTTCGCATGTCACCGTAAAGCAATATAGAAAGGCAAGAGATCTACCAAATATAGATACATGTAACAAATCTTCAGATAGTACTTTTTGATCCGACACATATTTTGGATTTCCAATAGCAAAACATGGACACTGCCATTATATTCATATCGGAGGAGGGTGGGGGTTTCATTTAGTGGGTTCATTGTTCACAGTACCTCTAGTTTTGTGTGTGTACTAGTCGTACTTTCTTCATATCTGGAAGTAACATTTAGTATGCATGAAAGACGTTAGGGCGTATTCCTGATGAACTTTCAAGTCCTATACAATCTAACACAAGTTGCATAAAAACTAGAGGCACTGTGAGCACTGAGCTCACTAAATGATACCCCGCCTCCAAAATGATTATGATAGCAAAGACCATGCTTCGCAGTTTGGTTTGGGAGAAGTTCAAAAAGTGAAATAGGAGGTGCATAATTACACTATGTAACAAAGATTCTGTGAAAGTTTTATCAAATTTCATTTAGCGGTATAAGAGGAGTTGCAGATACGAGATGTGTACCCCAAAGCCTTACGGACGGACACACAGACAGACGAACGGACACCCCAGTCACAATATACCTTTTTCAAGCGGGGTATCTACAAGTGTTTGGAAAGGAATCTTGTTTTCCTCATTTTCAGATAATATTGATATCGCTTATTTGGCATTTATGAAGGTTGATCGATAATATGATAAGAGAGATACCCCAGTAACTCTTAATGACATAAATGGCTATTATTCCTTTATAAATTTGTCAGGTTGAAGTGTTTTCTTATCCAATTTTGCCCTGCAAGCTATGCTATAATTATTTGTATTTTACTTAATATTTCCATTTGTCTTTGTTTTAACTGTGTTAATTATTTGAAATTTAGTGGAGTTGATTTCGTGATAACTCTGCCGGAATGAAAATTAAGCAAATCGATAGGTCAGGACCTAAGGAGACCTAATATGTATGTAAATCTCGTGTCTCTGGGTCTTACTCTAAGGAGGCCTAATATGCATTTAAATCGTATGCGCGTCTGTCTTTGTGTCTAAGCTAAGGGGGCATAATATTAATGTAAATCATACGCGTCTGTCCTTGCGTTTGGTGTCACTGGGCAATGATTATTGAAATTTGATGTATTATTATACATTCTTAAAGTATAAATTAACAATTTTGTTTCATAATGAAATGGAAATATAAGGAATATTTCTTTAGAATAATCCTTAAGGATCAAGCAACTTTTTATTTGAGTGGGCAGAGAACCTTAAGGAACCTGGTTAGTAAACGCACAAAATATGTTTTATAAATTTACAAAAACCAAACGTAAAATTATGGTTGACATGGTGAAAAGTACGTCAGTTTTTGCTATAAACGATTTTTTTTAATTCTGTGACACACACAAAAAAGTTACATGACCTTTTTTAAAAGTAAAGATTTTAAATTTTTGTCATAATCATAAAATAATGATTACAAATTACAAAAAAATATTTACAGAAAAAAATTATAGAAAGAAAAAAAAATTTTAAAAAAAATTCTTTTTAACGCACATGAGACACAGCATTTTAAATATCATAATTTAAGCCATTTTATTTTTCATATATATATTGAATTTTAAATTTATTTGGTTTATTTCGAAAATGTTGTTTTCAGAAAACCTTGATCCAGTCTCCTCTCGTTATTGATCCTGCGTGATTTCTTATTGTATCTTTCCGGGGGTGTTCTTATAGTCTCAAAGTTGATTTCACAGTAATTGACTCCTTTATGATAACTTACAGATTTGCATCTCGTGGTTCTTAGGCATTTTTCCACTTAATCAATTATACAATACTCAGCGAAGGAGTTGATCATTTTTTTTATCTAACATGTGGCCATATTTTGACTTAGAATATCCATTTTGTTATCTTGTTGAAATGAGTGACAATTAAAATAATTGGAAAGGGATGAAACACATTTCAGATTTATAAACGTAAGCGTCATATTTAACATCTCATAACTCTATTCATAAGGATCTACACGTATTTGCGAATCGGTGTATATTGCTTAAAATAAGATAAATCAATAAATTGTTCGTTGAAATTTAAATACAATCTAATGTTCAGTCAATAGTACTCAGAAAATGATATTTTTATCTTTTAATCAATTTTTCATTACCATGGCAGAATATTAATTTAAAGTATGTGATGACCTTGTAATGTTTGCTAAAAATTAATTCTTCGTAAAAGGAAATTAACGTACATTTATACTTCAGCCTTTGTTTTTCTGTGATAATTCAGTTAACTAAACTGTGCACTTTTATCTTGCTCAGGGTGTCAAAAGATACCGAATACATTAAAACTGTTCTTTTTATCCGTAAGCAACCCAGATTTTTCCTCATCTACTGTTTGTAGAAGACAAAAAACATAAAGCAACACTCTTGGTCCAGTTGTAGAAGATGTATGTGTTGGTGGGAACTCTACTTAATACATTATTTATTGAGTCTACAGAATTATACGTTAAAGTAAACCACATTCCTTTATATAATGTGTCATTCTAAAAACAATTATTGTGGCATCTAACTTTAAGCAGGTATGTACATAATATGAAAATGTTGCTATACTGCAGATATTGGTCTGTACCTCACGTGAAATGTATATCGATCGTTAGTTGCTTAAGAAATAAAGTCCGCGTTTTCGTAAATGGTGCAGGATAATCTCCGAGATCGAGAAATGTTTTTTGAAAGATAAAACGCGATGCGTTAGCCGGGACTTTTATATTCCAAACAACATTTCGAGACCGATTAGGCTATCCTGCATCATTCATGACAACAAAAACTTTATAACTATTCAATTAAGATCTCTAAAATATGGCCAATCGTTTCTTCTATATAGAAACGAATTATGTTATCGTGTTTCAATTGCGCTGTTCCATTTAACATAGAGGAGTTAATTCATTTGTTTACCTAGTATGAAAAGCATACGATTGATACTTTTTCTGCATTTAAAATAACCTTTAATTCATTATAAATTTGAATGTACAATAACAAATGAGTTTTCTATTTTATTGCTTTGTAGCAATCAGTAAACAAAAATGATTTTTAGATACTGAGGAACAGTTTAACATATTACGCATCCTACATGTTAACATTTAAGATTTTACAATTAACATTTCTTTATCATGCAGACATTATATATCCTCTCACCTCTTGTACATTAACATAATATGACCCCGGTGCTTTTTTTAAGATTCTGTTTTTTTTTTCTGCCATGCCTAAAAATGGTAACGAACTTTGTGAAGGACTACTACAGGGGTGTATGATATAAACCCCTACAATACATTAACGATTCCAATAAGTGAATACTTAAGAAATAAGGTATCATTTTTAAACATCTATAGGGATATGAATTCGTGCAAGAGCAATGTTACCAGTAAAAAAATTAAAATCATTTAGATTTATTGTTACTTACATTATAGAAAATTTAAGTTTTCTAAATAAATGTTCTTCAAAATTTTTAATCAAGACAAGGAGTTAGAAAAAGTACAAAAATAACCACTGATTCATTGTTTGCTGAAAGATGTTATCTTATATCTGCTACTGTCTTTTTAAATAAGACTAAGCGATCTAACATTAATCAATATGTTTGCAAATAGATCTCTTCCGAGTTGTCGAATATACTAAATAAGCTTGAAAAGACTCAAGATTATAATTACTAGTATTTAAACTTTTTTTACACCATGCTCAAAGAAATTTTGAAGAAAATAATAGTTGCAAATGTTTATTTTAATCTAAAGAGAATGAAACATTATATAAAAGAACACTCTTCTGGCTTCAAATAAAATGGAGGATCCTCACAAATAAAGGGGAGTTTTAGTCCGTCTTCTCCTGTATAGTACGTGTAGTTTCTCTCAGTCACCCAGCGCCACCTGCCGTCGTTATGAGTCAAAAGGAGGCCAAAGCTTGGATCAACTGCTGTCTCACCCTCATCGTTAGGATTTCAGTTCTGATACGCCGCAGGTGTGCAATTTTAAAAAATGAGTCTTTCGTTGTCGACAAATGTTAAAACATTGGCACGAAATGCAAATAAACTGTTGAGATAAACTTTTACAAAATGAACAAGAAAAATGTTTTCCAAAGAGACCTTTATCTTTTATAAACTTCAGAAATATATTTAACAGATTTAATGTGAAGTGTTCTTATTATCTAAAAGTTTAAAATCAGACTTGTTGAAGGTAAACATCTAACAAACTATTTATTACAGGTGTTCAAACATAAGCGGCATCATTTTTGGATGAAAGAATGCCTATTATTTAATCAAACGCAAATTGAATAAATTTTTTAAAAAATATCGTAATTGTATTTGATAAAGATTATATGATGTTATGAATAAATTGTTTAATTATATACCCAGAATCCTCAGGAAGTATTAAAAAAAATCGAATGACCATTTTGTATATGTTAAAGTAATGCTATAATTAGATTGTTTGAATACCCGGATGTAAAAAGTTAAAAAAAATAGGAAATAAAAACAGAGCTATTTTTGTGAAACCATGATTCTATGTCAAACAGAGAGAAGGGTTAAAATTGTATTCTTTTTTTTTCTTATTTTAATTTATAGCCATATATGGTGTATTTTTCAGTTTATAAAAATGTGTATGTTTTTTTGGATTGAAATATATTTTATTTATCCAATTTGAATGACATATTTTTTACTGAAATCAAAACGGCAAATCATATGAAAAATAGAGTGCAATTGTTTCAATTTCTTGATATAAAATTTGACGATATAATCATGTCGAGTTATTCCTCTTGTCACATGAAAGCTTTTTTTTTATCTTTTGCGACCTGAAAAGACATTTAATTAATGAAAGAACAGAGAGGCTACAATAACTTCTTTATTTCATTGAGTCAATTAACGTTATTAATTAAACGGAATTTCCTGACTTAACTTTAAAAAAAATATGTAAGCTTGAAGCATTAGGAGAATAAGAAACCAGGAGCATACGTATTCTCATTTTTAAAACTAGTAATAGTGAATGGGGGGGGGGGGGTAAACCTTATTCTATGTGCATAAAATATACTCATAAAAACAGAATGTAGGTTTACATGTAATACAGGAAAAACGATCGATATAGAATTCATATTCTTTGATTTTAATACATTATGCTGACAAAAAAATCGATTCTTGAAAAAAAGAGAGAGGGGGGGGGGGGGGG
>PRKT01000720.1:183589-216364 GCA_003671525.1 Saccostrea glomerata
GGGGAGAGATTTTGATTTTGTGTTTATATGATACCTGTGACCTTAATATTTTGCTGATAAGTATAATAGGAACTTTATTTCATTTTTGGCATTCAACCTTTTTCCATATATTATTAATATATCTAATTATTGAATAAGTATTGATATATACATCTTGGAAGTGCATTTCCTAAGTGGTAATTTTGTTTTTTTGAGACATTTGCTTTTAATTTCGTGCAGTTTATTTGACATTTTCGTAAACTGTTTTGTCCAACAATGATTGTAAATATTCATGTTGCAATTAAATTGATCAATAGTATCTGTGTACTAGACGTAGTTTTTTATATAGGAATAATGAAACATCAATCTTCATTATTTATAAAAGATACACGATCGAGAGAAGCATTTAATGAGAACATCCAAACAATCAAAAATAAAAATAACATGAGGTAAGCATTGAATTATATTATATATTGTCTTCCTACTAGGTAAACACGTATTTTCTTAAATGCACAGAGATATTTAAACATATCTTAGGGGGAAAACTGTCCATAGTTACAGAAGCATCCTGTTATGTTCATTGCATTCTTAGAGAGACGACTTACAGGTTTCTAATACTAATTCTTTGTATTAAGAGAAGCAACTTGATATTTCCAGGTGTAATTGTAAGAAAAATCCAATGCTGAAGAATTCAGATGAGGAGAAAATAATAAGCAAAACATAAACGAAGTTCTCTTTGTAACTACATTTTTTTTTTCAAAAAAATACAAATATGAATATTTAGTTTGCCTCTTTGCAAAACTGCAATTTGAATGGATCATTGAAGATTTATTTACTATAAATAACTGAAAAAATATGAAATTGGTACGAAGAGTAGCATCAGTTTAAAGTACATATTGTAGCAATTCGATATCAACTTATTCCTAGATGGTATCTGAATTAAAGTGTGCGATGACAGTGATATTGTTCTTTTTCGGTTTATTTTCAAACATCTATAAAAGAATTCACGGTCCTGTACAATTGATTGATGGATCAATCAATGTCAAATATATATCAGATGTCAAACACCGCATCCGCGGGTATAATGATAAAATTTCAACAGCATTTAATCTCTATTCTATAGAGAGACTACAATGTATTTATTCTGTCTCAGCTATGAAGGAAGGGACTCGATTTTATACAAAGAGTAAATAAGCGTTGTTAAGACTTGTCATACTTTGATAACGTTAATAAAATCTGCCCAAACTAAATAAAGATTAAAAGAGAAGATTATGGATTTCGTTTTAAAATTAAACCAATGACTTTACATGGAAAATATAAAATACGAAATAAAAACAAAATTCATTTCATTGGTTACATGTAAATAAAACGAGAAATACTTCATTTCCAGGAATTGGAAAATCGATACTTAGAAAAAATAAATACATAATAACACTGAATCCAGTCGTTTTGCAAGGATAGATGATAATTTGATATTTAAACTCGTCAGTTGACGGATGATTCTAAGCTCTTACAGAAACGCTCTAAATACATCCTAAAGACGACAAAATGACCAGTCTTCGAATTGTTTGTTTAATGGCCTCTCTCTTTTCAGTTTCTTGTGCTACCATCTACTCCTGGAGATATAAAGCGAAACTGGAATTCTGTCCAATGAGGAACTTGTAGGACAACACGAGACCCACTCTTTAAGTGAGTGTGCTGCCGCCTGTCAGAGAGATTGCGGCTTCTTTGGATACAACCCTACACTGAAGAAGTGCCGGACCCACAAGAAGATGTTCACTTCCGGAATGTCGGACGACATCGGATGGCGATATTACTTTCCGGATTGTATGTATCAGTTTTTATTTTATTTTGTTCAATCTTCCTTGCCCCATGGGGATCCGGGTTAGGTACTCAGTACCCCCTTGCCTGTCGTAAAAGGCGACTAAATGGGGCGGTCCTTTGGATGAGACCGTATAAACCGAGGCCCCCTGTCACAGCAGGTGTGGCACGATAAAGATCCCCCCGTGCAGAGCCTGGGCCTAAATTTGCAGCGCTTCACCGGCAACGGTGACGTCTCCATATCAGTGAAATATTCTTGAGAGAGACGTTAAACAGTATACAATGAATCAATCAATCTTCCTTACAATTGTAGCAGGTTAAAAAGACTTATGTTACTTTATTTTGATTGCTTATTCTTTACAGTCGTCTCAAGCATTGTCCTGTGAAGATAACTAATCTATTTATTTATTGTTTATGTTATTATCTCATAAAATTCTCAGTTTGGTTTTGCGTTCTACCTTCAGATAGTCTTAGTCTGAATTGTAAATAATTCTCAGTTGTGATTTAATGTTTCATTTATATTTTAAAAGTCCTATATAATTCTTAGTTTTGGATTGAGTTCTTTCTTAATACCCTTTAGGTTTTAATTCTATATAATTCTCAGTTTTGTTCTTTAGTTCTTCCTTTGCATAATGTAAGTCCTAATCCTATATATTTCTCACTTTTGTTCTTTAGCTTTCCCCTTATATTCTGTAAGTCCTAATCCTATATAATTCCCAGTTTTGTTCATTAGTTCTCCCTTCAGATTGTAAGGACCTTCGGGAAAATGGTTATGATAAATCAGGCGTGTGCGATATTTATCCATACGGGATAAAGTCTATTCCGGTCAAAGTTCACTGTAACATGGATATAATGGGCGGCGGGTGGACGGTGAGTTTTATTAAGGTTTTGGTTTTAAATCCGGGCATTTTGATTTACATGGATGATATTGTGATATTTACATTGTGTCTCTTCCAGGAAATTGATATAGTTTTTCATCTTCGTTTTCCCTTATTTATTAATTAATATTCTGCTATCACCTTCATATGGTGTTTTTATCTTCCAAACGTATTCCCTTATTTCACGACCATGACAATGAGCACACAGCGGGTGTGACCTGTCAGCATGGGATGCTCACTCCTCCATGGCACCTGGTCCCATCTCTGATGTTTTGGAGGTCCGTCTTTGATCTGCTCCTATTTTGTATTGTTTTATGGACTTCGATATTGAATACTGTTCATTATCTCCATATCCTTCTATGTGATACACAAGAGCATGATAGGATGAGATATGATTTTAAATGTTGAGGCAGAACACGGACAATAAAATGATGTTACATTGATTTGAAAATTTGGTTTATTGTCAATGTCAGCATTTCGCAAAGTTCTATGCTTGTCATAATGACATTGTTTAAATAAAACCTATCAGTGGGTCGTATTTTTTTCCTTTTTCTTTCATATTCATTGTTAGATTGTTGTATACTAAATTAGACTACGGAATATTCTGTCTATCTGTTGAAGTGCATGACGAATCTAAAACTCATACCCATTGCGATAATAACATAATTAATTTAAACAGCAAGCAAATTAGCCTCATAAATGTACCTACATTTTTCCTAGGCAATCCAAAAACGAATTGATGGATCCGTCAGCTTTGACATGAACTGGACAGACTACAAAAATGGTTTTGGTGAACCGGAACAGGAAGTTTGGATTGGTAAATATGAACCAATACCGGAACATAGATTTATTTTAAAATATGACCAAAGATCTTTATAAACATTTGAACTTTAGAAGCAGTTTAAAGAAATATATTTATGGAAAAAAGTTTAAGACTTTAAATATAAAGCATGATGTAGGAGCAGGTTATAGATATCTACATCTACGTTCTTTAGACAATGTACGAGTATATAAAATGATATAGTATTAAAAGATGCATTTTAAAAAATGTCAATATTGTATGATTATTTTCCCTTGGGCTATTTCTACCTAACAATAGTATTATTATACACATAGTTGTTGATTTTGATTGTATCTTAAAACAGGAAACTAATTTGATTTCTCATTTAGGTATGATTAAATTCAAATAAGAATCAATGGATTTTTCTTAATACAGGAAATGACTTGATCCATCACTTAACAAAAGAAAACAACTCGTCCCTGTATGTTTCCATCACTCTACAGAATGGTACAACGCTGTATGAAATGTACGGCGGTTTCTCTGTCTCTAACGAAGCAGGAAAATATCAACTCTTTCTTGCAGGGCCTGCCACGGGGACATTAGGTAAGTGTATCCGGCCACGTTAAATTCTTAAAACCGGATTAAAATCATGTATATCATCATATACTTCTTTTCATAGGAAGATTGTTTGGTTGTTTTTGAAGAAATAAGGTTGAAATATTGCCGACGCAGGGTTACAAAACAATCAATCAATCATAAAATGTATTCTTCGATTTTCTATTTTATATTTGATTGAATTTCATAAAATAGGAATAGTGATAATCTTTTTAAAATATTACGTCGTACGTCGAAAGTATTAAAGCTAAGTATTAAAAAATATCGTGCTATAAAGTGCTAGCTAACGTAACAAATCAAGGGTTGTCCTGACATTAGAAAGGATGCTAAATAAGTAATAAATGTACCTCAGTATTATTATTGACAATCAGATTGAATATATATGAATGCATTATCTCTGTGAGATATTCTCTTTATTTTATAGGATACAGTATGTTAGACACTGGTTATTCTGGATGTCATTCTCCACCTTAGACAAAGATAATTAATGACAAATTGACAGGAGATGAATGTTGTGTTTATTTTTATTGTTATAATATTGTATTTCAGGAAACAGTATGACAAGCAGCCATAACCTGTCTGGAATGTCATTCTCGACCCCGGACAGGGACAACGATAGAGCTGGTCATAACTGCGCTGCTAATTACGGAGGGGGCTGGTGGTTTAACCACTGTCACCACGCCTTCCTTAACGGTCCCTGGTCCCCAAAGTCCTGGACCTACCCATGGGCTCCCACTGTACAGTAGGGGACTTCAGTGCGGGGGACCTTGATGATGATAAAACGTCACTAGGTAAACACCATATCCAATGATTTGAAGATATTTTTTAAATAGAAAAATATGTTATTATTTTTGTGAAATAATGAGTTAATTTTTTTTTACAGACGAAAGATTATCCATCATAGGATTTCAAAATAATCTTTATAGCGGCGTTCTTTCTTTAAATAATATTTAACACCAAGTGGCACACCAGTTAACATATATTTTCTTCAGTAAAAGAAGGGGGATTGAACAATTCTTTAAAGCAATAAAATATTGTATTTTTTTTCTACTGAATGTAATTAGTAAAAGATGTACTTTATATTTGTTGTAATAAATTTCAACTTAGAAATATTTTGTTTTTATTTACAAACACTGATAAATGAAGATGCCAGGACACAGACTTAAGATGATGATGGCTTTATTGTTAAAACCATTACAGTGGAACGTCCATAATTCGATACATGGGCAATACCCTTTACTGTGGTGTCCGTCATTCAATTTCATTTACCATTTCTAAAGATTTTTAAAAAGATATCTATAAAAAAATATTAGGTATAATAAAGTACGTCTTCTATTATGCATCTCTAAAAACATACCTCTATCTTTTCCCATCCATGCGGTATTTTGAATAGATTAATATTTATCATCCATTAATCTACCATACAAAACCGCTTAAATGGATGTTAGTGGTTTTTATATCATGGAGGAAATAAGCTTAATAGTTGACTTCAGAAGTACTGAATATTTCTTACCACAAATCTAATTATACCACAAATATATTTTTCATGCAGTTTTTTTGTTATTCTCTTAACGTTATGCTCATTATTTTCTTTATATATTGCACTTCAATTTTGTGTTTAAAGTGGCATATAGGCCCGATGGGCCGGGTTTTGATTGTTGTTTCATACAGTCTGTAAACAAACGAATTTAAGTATGTACACATGTCACTATAAATATATAAATTACTTACTTACTATATTTAAATAGCTTGAATTTTACATGTTTTACGTGTGGCATGAAATTCAATAATGCTATTAGATTCAAAGACCTGACAGGTCTAACTGATTTATCGAGGGTATGTTTTGAGCTTAAAGTAAAAAAAATCACATTTTGTGAAGATCATTATCTTTTATTGCTACGGAATATCATTTGAAAAAGAATATATAGAATTTAAAATGTACGTCATCGTATATTTCTATCGATGCAGTATTTTTTTTATTATTCCAAAACACCATAACACAATAGGGTGTCAAAAGGGGACACTGTGTGATATGCGTTTTATTCTGACGTCACAAACGTTCAATGCCGTGCAAGACGGTGAAAAAAGGGGAACACTATTCCCTTTATGTCTTTATTACTTTAGGGAATGATACAACTTTGTATGAACTTTATCAACAGTTCTCTGTTGCTGATGAAAGGGACATTTACAAACTCTTAATTGAAGGTCCATTCTCTAATACGAGAGAGAAAGTATTCAATAGAAATGAATATGCTAGCTTAATTTACTGTTTAGTCATCCGCAGTAAAAAAAAAATGATACACTTCTGAGTCTTATTTTATGTTCTCTTTAGTTTATTTCAGTATAAATCATATGTATATTTTATTGTGCCTTTCAAAAAATGGCATTGTATGACACAAATTGTTAATCTCCTTAATTAAATAGCCATCTATTTGCTAAATTAGCATATTCCTATTCATTATCAATGTCATTTGTTTCTTGCTATATGGTCTGATTTAAATCTTATAGTCATGAAAGCCAATATTCTAGAGGAGGCTTGATTCATTTGTTTTCTTTGATGTATGAAATCCATTTATTTTGTTGTAAATAAATAATTTTCTGAAAACAAGTGAAATAAACAAATCATTTTCAAACTCAACACTTGGTGTAACACAGAATTCTAAACATTGATATTCGTTTGATCCGTGACTTAGAATTTCGTTAAATCGCCTATACTTCTCTCATATTAATGATTACTAATAACTCATTACTTCATGTGTTAATTAGAAAACATTTTCCTTTCCTTCGTTAAATAATTCACAAGTGAAAAACAATTAAATGGATTATCCAATCTGTATATACTGGTCTAAGTTGACAAAGCACAATGGCATTATATAAGCATTATAGAATATATTTCTTATGATTAATTAATACTGCGTAATACAGATATATTTTCCCGATACAGATTTACAAACAGCATCGATATGTGTATTAAAGTTGAGTGAATTATCAATGTGAATTTCAAGTTATTTTTCATGTGTGACACTCTCAAGAATTGATCTGAAATTTCTAAATTTAGATTTTGGTTTTTCAGTTTTGACCGTCTGTGATGTGTGTCTAACAACATGCATTTTGATTAATTCGTGTTCAAAATCATGTGAGTCTGAGAATACCATGTTTCTATTTCACTTATATTGTCCGAGGATAACATATTTTGAATGGAAGAAACGTTACTGTCCGAAAAGTGAAGAGTAGCGTCATCCGCAAATTAATCAATATATGATTTTTAAATGAATAATGGAGATCATTGATGTAAAACAAGAAAAGAAGTAGACCTGAAATTGATCCCTGTGACGCTCTCGCTGTGACTAACTGTTTTTCCGATTTTATATTTCTAAGTTGAACACTCTGAAATCTACACTCTAAAATTAGGGCAACCAATTTTACTGCTTAAGAGTCAAAATTTTAATCAAAATATCATGATTCACAAAATCAAAAGCCTTACTGAAATCAAGAATGTTACGCCGACAAGTTCACAGATATCCGTTTCTTGATTGATTGATTGATTATTTATTATTTAACGTCCCTCTCGAGAATTTTTCACTCATATGGAGACGTCACCGTATGCCGGTGAAGAGCTTCAATTTTGACCTTTACTCGGCACTCAGGGCCATTGAGCAGTGAGGGATCTTTATCGTGCCAACGCCTGCCGCTGACACGGGGCCTCGGTTTTTAAGGTCTCATACGAAAGACCCGCAACTTTCACTTCAAAGTGCCGAGCGCATGGCGAAGGAACAGTTGCTACCCATTTTTTCGACTTGGTCAGTCGCGGCCGAGATACGAACTCACGACCTCCCGATCACGGAGCGAGCTCTGTTGCTTGAAAGTATTCATCAATTAATTTCGTAAGAGCAGTTTGGCATGAGTGTGATTCTTTGAAACCTGATTGATTTCCAAAATAAATATAATTCTGATAAGAATTTAGGGATGTGATTATCAACATGTTTTTCAATTCGACAAATACGTGAGGAAAGATATTGTCCTATAATTAACAGGATCAAGTCTATCTCCTTTTCTGTATTTATGGGTGTTACCTTTGCAAATTTTAATTCATTTGAAAATATTTCAGTAGAAATACTGACATTGATAGAATGAGTGAAATTTGTGTATGACTGGCGCAGCGTGTTTTAGCAGGCATGTACCTATGGTCTCGGTACCAGCCGTTTTTTAAAAATCAAGTTCGTTTAAAAATTGCATCTTTCCAGTTTAAAAACATCTGAATATCAAAAGGAGTTTCTAGTTGGATGAAAAGTATGGAGATAACGAACAGTATTCATTCGAAAAAGCTTACTTAAAATTACAATTTTTCGAGCAGAGCAAACACGGACCTTTAAAATATAAGAAGTTGGATCATATAGCAGTGAGCACCCTCTGTGGAAAACTCACACTCGATGTGTGCTCCTTGTAATAATCGGACAATAACGAGAAAATCCGAAATTCCATCGACAATACAGTGTGTAAATAAGTTTTAAATTAGTACAAAAGCGTTCAGTCAGCATTTGACTCATTGATAGATTGTATATACTGACAAAGTCATTTATCGACAATATAACTTAGGCAATTATGACTTTTATTTTAAAAGATGTTAATGGTAACCGAACAACCAAGCTCTATGATAAATATTGTGACTTTATTTCTTCTATCATCAACTTCTCTTACTGATGCAGAAATATACGTTCATCACCTGCGTACAGAGTTTTATATCTCAAAGTTTTATGCTCGATGACCATGTCAACAAATATATTTTATCACTGAGTCAAATGCTGACTGACGTTGTTCATTCTATTTGTTGGTCAATTATTTATACACTGAATTGACGACGGATTTTTTTCCGTTATTTCCTGATCACAAGGAGCACGGCGGGTGTAATCGGTCGGCAGGGGATATTCACTCCTCCATGGCCCCTGATCCCTTCTCCAATATTTCGAGGTCCGTATTTGCTCTACTCCTATTTTGCATTGTTTAAATGGACTTTTTATCTTGTATACTATTCGTTTCATTGTTTAGTTTTTAACGTCATTTACGTGGCACCAGTTCTGATCTTTCGGAGGTCCGTGGACATTGATATTGAATACTGTTCGTTATCTCAATATCCTTCTTCTTATGAGAATTTTAACTGATATGGAGAGTGGATCGGCGAGGGGCTACAAATTCCGAACTATACTTGGCACTTTTTGTGCGATGACTATTGCGACACGGGACCTCTGTTTACACTGTTTCATCCGAAAGACGGATCTCCATGTCCCACAGTGAAATAAAGAAAACCAACCTATAGTGAATGCATGTTTTTCATTTGTATTTTTTATTTCTTAAAATAATCTACGTAGCACAGTTAAGGTGCGCAATGGAAATATCAACTAAATTTTGTATTTAAAAATGTATTCGTAATCGGGATGGCGATTATTTTAAGTACATTATTTATATCAGATAATTGTAATTATGATTAATAACTACATATCGAGGACGATTATATTTTATATTTAGACTAGTCACGTGATGCGGCAGTCACGCGATTTTACCACATTGACTTGAAGTATTGATGTTACATATAAAAGTCACTAGTGCAAGGGCATAGTCAAGTTAAATTTCCAAGTTTAGTATATAAATATTTTCAACACGCATTATAGTTTTTAAAAAGTGCTGCGATCCTGTCTAAATTCTGCAATTTCATTGTTAAAATTATACTTGTATGACCGAATGCTATATTTTTTGCTGGTCAGCGGCTTGAAATATTGATATAATTAAATTGTTTTTAAGATTTCATCAGGATCGCAGCAATTTTCAGATACCTTAATAGTTCTATAGTTGAAATGTAAAAGCTTACTGTGATCCATAGAGTGTATGCCCTTGCACTAGATCGATTTATTAAGACCCCCCACATTACCCTCCGATGTACTTGCATACAAATATACGGCAGTGTCAATTAAATACGTAATGTACAGAAAATATATTAATAAAATAGTGAAGAAGACATTAAATTCAAGTTATTGCCCCATAGAATATCTGTAAATAATATTTTATTTAATTAGAGAATGCATATTTTGTTGAGAAAATATTACTTGATCTGTCTCTCACTGCATACAAATTACGTCACGTTGTAAGAAATGACGTCATATTGACAAGTGTATTGCGATCAGTGACTTGTTTATAACTTGTTATATGGGATTTAACTAACGACAGAACAACACGCTGTAGTAAGTTTTTATGTAGTTTGATGATTTCTTACTGGTTAAATTAGCAAATAAACTCATTTTATGGTATTTTAAAGAAATGTTGTATGACGTATATTGTGTATGATGTCATAGTCAAGTTTTCCCGTACAAATTAGGCTCCGCCTCCTTTTTGTAACCTTAACTGTGCTGCGTAAGAATTAAGCTACCTTTTTTGCATAATTTAATTTTTTTCCCTTAAATGATTTATATGTAATATTCAAAATTCATCTTTACTTTCTTTTTTTTAATTCAATATCATGTCATTTACTTAAAAATAAGTATTTCTCCTTCCGGGACACAAAAATCAAATAAAAAAAAATTATTTAAAAAAAAAAAAGATTACACACTCGGAATTCATAAATCTTTTCAGTATATTCTTAAGTTAATGAATTATTTATATATTTTTTACTTGGTTCCGAAAGTATTACTTTAATTTGATAGATACACCTGTACATGGTGCTTGAAGATAAGTATCTTCAGGAGGTGGCTTATGTAGATTAGTAAAACTTACGTTTTTCTAATTTTGAAAAAATATGATGCTCAGAAGAAACATTTTTAAAAATAAAAATTTCTATAACATCTCTGTACATGTATTTCTGCTGGTCGACAGTCTGTCCTCGAGCATACTTGTCGTTCGGTACTCATTTATTCATGATTATACCATGTATACAGAACAACGATACGATACTGGCTGATGTGTCACTCAGTATAAAAAGGCGTCATTCATTTGAATCTATAAGGGAAAAAAGACTCAAGGAGTTAATTCAGTCCTCCTCGGATATGGTAACTTTTATCTCAATCTCACCAGGATATATCGACATAAGACTTGAAATTACAATTGTTTATTGAAAATACGTCGTCGATATATCTAAATATCGAGTTGAAGTCCAAAGCAAGTGTTCCCTTTTCATCCATGAGATTTTGCACATATTCTGCTTCATATGAATACAAAAATAGGTCTGCTAATTACGGGGAGAAGTTGGTATCCATGGGAAATCCAATGGCTGTTGAAAGACCTATTTCCAAAAACAACATGAATATTGTCAACCAGAAACTCAAACTTCTTTTTCTATGTCGAACTCAGAGTACGTGTGTTTACAAATTACCAATGGCAAGTTCCATTTTTATTGAAAAAAGCAGCTGTCAATGATATCAAAAAGCCTGAACAAACAATTTTTTTTTCTCCAACTTTTTTTTAAAATGTAATTTTCTGATGTTTTGGACATCCGTGTTTGCTCTGTTCCTATTTTGTATTGTTTAATGGACTTTGAACTTGAATACTGCTCGTTATCACCACATGTTTCATATTCAAATTTCTAACTGTAACACCCATACAGAATAAATAGTTACTCTTATCTTATCAATCCCGTATACCTATTCCAAATAAAACATCATTTAGACCCATTTTCCTTTATATTTATAAACATAAATTATTTATATGTATGTACTTGTATAAGCGAACATCAAAATTTAAAATCATTGAAATTGATTGCTACTTACGTTAGAGATAATTCAAGTATTTTTAAAAAGAAATCAAATTTGTAAAACAAGACAAGGAGTTAAAAATCAAAAATATTAAAACTGACTCATATTTTTGGAAATGTACTCTCATATCTGCGACGATCTGTGCAAACAGATTTTCATGACGCGCACTGGTGCATTACTCAATATGTTTGCAAATACCTTTGCAAGTACGAGACTACACATTTAAAAAAATGATTAAATGTTTTAGTGATGACACAAACATCGATACGTGTTTTTAAAAAGTCATTCTCTGTTATGCGATATGTAGACTATGGCACATATATCCAAAAAATATAGACTACAACTTGGAACTTTTAGTAAAATAAATAGGAATTATTTTAGGAGCTAATTATAAAAATTCAAAATGTGTTTGTGAAACAAAGATGCTCTCGTATTCCATCTTATGATAAATGTTGTCGTTTACAGGTCAAACACCAAGGTGAAGAGAAAACTATTTTTGGTACCAAAGAAAACAATCCTCACAATTTTCCAAAAATAAAAACCATAAAAGCAGCAACAGTTCAATAATTATGACCAATGTTAGAAATATTCAAATGTAGGTCAAACTGGACAAGGTCAAGGAGTAAATATTGACGTTACCCAAAAAGATTTCACAAGGAATACAAGAGGGGATATAAAAGTCACAGAATCAACCAATCAAAAGCTCTGACCAAACTTTTTCAAAACAATGTCAAATTCCGGGTCCAAGTAAAAGGATCAAAAATGTTTTTAAAATGTTGATATTTAAGAAAGGCTCTTTTCACAAGAAATAAACCGGTAAAATAGTAATCCCGTAAAACTAATCATTCAGGAGCTACGAACATGATTAGAGATTTTGAAAACTAGATTGAATGCATACTTTAAAGGTCAAAGGTCATTATTGTTTGTACACACGAGAAGCATGGTGAGCATCATCTCACGTGACTTAACAGTGCGATTTTTATGGCTAACATTAAAATATCAAAGTCAAAATGTCAAAAATACTTGTAACAAAAAAGGTTCTAACACAGAATACACCAAAAAAATTTAAAAGCCATACATGTAGCTCATATGACCAAGGTTAAAATTTGGGAAAGTTTTCCAAATTTGTGTCAAATTCCAAAATGAAGGCCAATATGTCAAAAAAATATTTAAACTCAAGGAACGGTCCTCTAATATCATATACACCTGTTAAATATGAAATCCATAACTCGAACCAATCAAACGTTATGGTCGGGGTATTTTTTTTCACACATTAACAAATAAACTGACAAACAGACGGACCAACCGTCAGAGAAAAATAAACATCCACCTGATTCTTGGATTACAGGTGAATAGAAATTAATAAAAACACTTTGTGCTATAAATATTATTTTATACGAATGGTGAAAAGAGATCTGAGTTTAAGTTTCTTTGCGAGGATTTCGAGAAGCCACAATAAATTGTTTCATGAAATTTAAAAGAAAATGGATGCAAATGTTTGTTTTTTTTTTATTTAAATAAAACGAAACATTATGTAACAGAACATTCTTCTGGCTCCAAATAAAATGAAGAATCCTCACAAATAAAGGGGAGTTTTAGTCCGTCGTCTCCCGTGTAGTAAGTATAGTTCCTCTCAGTCGCCCAGCGCCATCTGCCATAGCTATGATAAGTCAAAAAAGGCCGAAGATAGGGTCAACTGCTGTCTTACCCAACCTCGAGCTTGTCGTTAGGATTCCAGTTCTGATACGTCATTGGTGTCCAATTATCAATTTGCATTGTCGTCAAATATCAAAACATTGGCACGAAATAGAAATGAACCGCTGATATCAACCAAAAAAGGACAAGAAAAACAAGATGTGTGAAACATTGATGCTCCGGTATGACAACATAGCGAAGGTTAAAGTTTCTCAAATGCAGATCAAATATGTTTGTATCTAAAATAAGGCTTTTTCACAAGAAATACAAATGTAAAATATAAAACCTCAGCACTACCTGTTCAAAGGTTATGACCAAGGTTAACATTGTAAAAGTTAGGACAAACTCTGGGGTCAAGGTCAAAGGGTCAAAGTTGCTGGTTTCTAAAAAAAGGCCTTGTCTCAAAGATTACATATTTATGAAGTATGAAAGCGCTGGCCCTTATCGTTCAAAAGTTATGACCAATGTTAAAGTTTTAAAAAGTAGGTCAAGCTCCATGGTCAAGGTCAAAGGGTCAAGGATCTTGATATCCAAGGAAAGGTATTGTCACAAGAATTACATATGTGAAACCTGAAAGCTCTAGCCCCTACAGTTCAAACGTTATGGCCAAGGTTAAAGTTTGTAAAAAGTAGGTCAAACTCCAAGGTCAATGTCAACGTGTCAAAATTGTTGATATCAAATGAAAGGTCTTCTCACAAGGACTACATATTTAAAGCATGAAAGCCCTAGCCCTCATCATTCAAAAGTTATGGCATAGGTTAAAGGATTTTTGTCAGTTCGGAAATCTCCAAGGTTAAAGTCACTAGGTCAAAATCACTGGTTTCAAATGAAAGGCCTTACCAAAGAAAATGATATTTGAAATAAGAAATTCCTAGTATCTTCCATTTAAAAATTTGTTCCAAAAGAAAAGTTTGGAATTTTTGTGTAAAAATGAATCAAACTCCAAGGTCAAGGTCAAAGGGTCAAGGTTCTTGATATCAAATTAAAGGTCTTGTCACAAAAATTAAATATGTGAATTATGAAAGCCGTAGTTTTAACCCTTTAAAAATTATGTTCAAGGTTGTATTTTAAAGTAGGTCAAACTCAAGGTCAAGGTGAAGGTCAGAGGGTCAAAGTTCTTGGTACCCCAAAAAGCGTCCTTTCACGGAAATTACATATGTGAAGTATGAAAGCCTTAACTCTTACCATTCAAAATTTATAGCCAAGGTTAAAGTTTTTTTTATAAGTACAGAAATGTCCAAGGTCAAGGTTGTTGGTATCCAATGAAAATACAATAAATATATATGTCAAGTTTAAATGTCCTGTTGTCTACTGTTCAATAGAAATGGTCAAAGTAAAAGTTCAAAATTTTTTGTGTAAAAGTGAAGAGATCAAATTTGGTGGTACCCAAAGAAAATCTTATAACAAGGAATACACATGTGAAATATTAATGCCATAGCTCCACTAAATCAAAAGATATGGGCAAGGTTAAAGTTTTTGCGGACAAACAGACAGACAGACAGAGAGATAGACAGCTAGACAGACAGGTACACGGACATTGAGGGGACAAGAATGAAATCTTCGAAAGAGTTTGGAGAGTACATATTGAATACAGAAGAAAGACAGTATATGTTTAAGGACGTAAGAGATATTAAAAGAAATTTATTCCTCGTATTTGGAATGACCTTGACCTTTGACCTTGATATGAATTTGAAGCTCAAAGGTCCATAAATCTTATGCAGTTGGCCCCATGTCTCTACGACTTCTCGTCTTGAAAAATTTTAATTTTTTTTTATAAAATTTATAAACTTTCAAAGGCAGTAACTCATTGAAGAGCTCAAAGAAAACTTTAGCAATGAATAGATTGAAACGTCTACTAAATTAGTTGAAGACATTGGTGAAGGTTCTGTATCTCTACTGTTTACGGATTATGAGGAGTAACGATAAAAAGCTTTACTGTGAAAGTGGCAATAACTTCGTAAGGGGTTAACGTTCTAACATAGGGGGTCGTTTTTCGGAATAACTTTGAATATCCAGTATCATGAACTAAATAGTTTTTCGATAAGTCTTACGGTTTCAGAAGCTAAGGGGAGAAATAGAATAATAATTAACAAAAGCATTTCAATAGGTCTTTCCATGGAAAGACCTAAAAACAGAACAATTTCAATAGGTCTTTCCACGGAAAAGTGGAAAGACCTAATAATCTTTGCCAACAGAATCAGTAGAAGGCCTTCCGTTTGATACGGAAGACCTTAATTAATATTTACCTGTGATAATGACATTATTTTTTTTTACACATGACCTTGAAATTTGAACTACTTGCAAAAAAATACATTGTCTTAAATTCATCATTTTGAAAGAATTCATATTATACATGCATGTATATTATTGCCTATGATAAGACCTTTCTAAACAAATCATTTCAAGATGTTTCCCAGCATGCTGTGATTTTTTATCCTATGATGTTGATATTTTACCTAATTTTCAAAATATGTAACACTCCTAAAAGTTGATCAGGCTACTGATTTGACCCCCGGGGCAAAATCAAAATACTGAAACATTTCTGCACATCTACATGACATCACCAACCATCTCCCAAAAGATGATAAGGCTGCTGAGTGAAATGTAGAAGTTAAGGGAAGACTGGGCTTTTTGCATAAAAACGTCATTTTTCGACCTCATTTGACTCCTTGGGGCAAAATCAAAACTCCGAAACCTTACTGCACATCTACATGACACCATCAACCATCTCCCAAAAGATGATTAGGCTACTGAGTAAAATGTAGAAGGAGTTCAGGGAAGACGGGGCATTTTGCAAAAAAAACGTCATTTTCGACCCCCCTTCGACCCCACGGGGCGAAATCAAAATACCGAAACCATAATGTACAGCTACATGACACCACCAACCATCTCCCAAAAGATGATTAGGCTTTGAGTAAAATGTAGAAGGAGTTCAGGGAAGAAAAGTGTGACAAACGGACGGACGGACGGACAGACATAAGTAACAACAATATACCCGAACTTTCTTTAGAAAGTGCGGGTATAAAAACAAAACACTCTACAGTATATGCTTCTTCTCTGTTGTACACATCAGCCCTGAAAAAATCCTAGCTTACTATTTAAGAATGTTACTCTAAAAACTATAAATTTCTTCCAAATGGATTACTGTCTTATACGTAAAATAATCTTTAAAAACTTATCTGGTTGGATAAAAACAAACGACAGAACTGTATATCCTGTAGAAAGTGACCTCGATTTAAGCTCACCTGAACTGAAAGCTGACGTGAGTTTTCTCCATCACATTTTGTCCGTCGTCCGTCTGTCTAGCTGTCTGTCTGACTGTATGTAATTTTTTCACATTTTCGATTTCTTTCTCTGAACAGCTTTGCCAATTTCAACCGAACTTGTCACAAAGCATCCTTGGGTGAAGGGGATTCAAATTTGTTCAAATGAAGGGCCACACCCCACTTAAAGGGGAGATAATTGGGTATTAGAAAAAATTAGGTGGCATGTTTTAACAATCTTCTTCTCAAAAGCCACTGTGGCTGGAACGATGAAACTTATGGGAAATTATCCTTGGGTAGTGTAAATTCAAGTCTGTTCAAATCATGACCCCATGGGGGTAGAGCGGGCCGTACGGGACGATCACAGTTCCACATAGAAATAGATAGGAAAAAGTATTTAAAAGTCTTCTTCTAAAGAACAGCAAAGCCATGTTGATACAAAAAAATTAATATAAAATAATTAAGAGCTATTGTCGGCTTTTCAATGCTGAAACAAGTGTTTAAAAAGGTTGACTCAGAGATCTATCAAATAAAAAGTTGGCGTGGCATACCTCCTGAAGGAATTGTCATGAAATCCTTGCATTGGCTGAATAAAAAAAATTGTCATTGCATTGTATTGCAAGTTTATTCAATTTCCTAATTTTATTAAAACACTTTTTATATTCTTTTAACACCAAGCTACCCTAGTCAATTACATTTAGCACGATTTCGACTGCATATTTGATTAAAATGCAATAAAAATCAAAATTAAAAAAAATGCAAGAAATTGAATAGACATCATGTCATTCTTTCCGTGAAATATTATATTATATGATTTTGGCAATAAGTGAATAAATGATAAAAAATTTTTGGCTACTTTTGTAGTCAAAAACAACTTTCTTTGTATCTTTTAATTTTTTTTTCCTTTTGGTAATAGAGCTCAACATTTCTTTCCATTTTGCCGAAAAGTTGAACTTCCATTAAATATAAAATAATTTAGACAAATTCAAATTTGCTGAGAGTCCATTATGAGTTTATAGATATTACACCAGTATTTGTAACTCACATAAAAATTTAATATTGAATGAAAACATCGATATTTGAACGTTTTAGACAAAATATTCTCATAGATACAGAATATTTGTTAAAGGAAGCAAAGAACACAAGCTTGGCTATCTCCAAATTTATATACGTATATCAATCACTTATATACAGGTCAAAGTAGCTGAGTGATGTAGGTTTATTACAATGTCTATTTGATTGTTAACAGATCTGTACCTTATCTGAAATGACTGAGTACATGATGTAGGTCTATGATAATGCTTGTAGGAGTGTTAACCTATCTGTACCTGATCTGAAATGACTGAGTATTTGATGTAGTCTATGTCATTGTCTACATGAGTGTTAACCTACCTGTACCTGATGTAAAATGACTGAGTATTTGATGTAGTCTATGTCATTGTCTATATGAGTGTTAACCTACCTGTACCTGATGTGAAATGACAGAGTATTTGATGTATTCTATGTCATTGTCTATATGAGTGTTAACCTACCTGTACCTGATGAAAAATGACTGAGTATTTGATGTAGGTCTATGACAATGTTTGTATGAGTGTTAACCTACATGTAACTGATGTGAGATGACTGAGTATTTGATGTAGGTCTATGACAATGTTTGTATGAGTGTTAACCTACCTGTAACTGATGTGAAATGACTGAGTATTTGATGTAGGTCTATAACAATGTTTGTATGAGTGTTAACCTACCTCTAACTGATGTGAAATGACTGCGTATTTGATGTAGGTCTATGACACTGTTTGTATGAGTGTTAATCTACCTGTAACTGATGTGAAATGACTGAGTATTTGATGTATGTCTATGACAATGTTTGTATGAGTGTTAACCTACCTGTACCTGACCTGAAATGACTGAGTACTTTATGTAGGGCCTTAAATAAAATATTGTTTGTTTGCAGTTTCTTTTTTTTTTCTTGTTTTGTTTTTCTTTTTGCAATTTTATACCATACTTAGTTGTCTATGGCACACACAGTCACAAAATTGAAATAAAGAAATGAAGATTGGTATTGGTTTTTTGTTTTCATGGATTTATATATTAATTATTATATGAATAACATTGTCTGACTAAATCCAGCCCCTTATATTTTTCTTCGTTCTCTTTGTACCAACAACAAAGTGAAATTAAATGGAGACTTGCTTTAGTCGGCGAATATATTAAATAAAAATTTCATAAGGTATCAATATAAATAAAAAGTAATTAACAAACATTCCTTTTACTTTTTATTGTCTTGTATTTGATTTATATACCCCCCCCCCCCAAAAAAAAAGAAAAATCTTTCCTTCTTCTTATATTAATATTCTATTTATATTTAAAATAGACATATTTCCTTCTTCTTTTAATTAATATTCTTTCAGTTATTTATACATCCCAGACACGAATAGATTCTGCCTATATCAATCTTTTGCATGTTTTGATTCATTTCTACGGCCTTAAATCAATCTGAAAATATTTATTATAAGAAATCTTTATGTCTTAAGTTTACATCCAATAGCTTACTTTGACGTCATATTGTATAGGCAAGTGCAATATTTGTTTGTAGCCTTAACATTCCCAGGCACATTTCATTTTAATATTTGGAATCGAAAATCAACAGTTCTGGTAATTTACATCAGATTCAACAAATCAATATTTTGGTGAATGAAACATACGGAGTACGTAACCATTAGCCAATCATTTTCAGTAATTGATGTATATTTTGATATTTATATTTCGCGTTTCGCGTTTTGTATGCTACATTACAAATTTCTACAGGTACCCAACAACGCAGCCAGTAGCTTAAAGTACAAATTACGATATGGGTGCTCTTTGTGCAATTATTTTAGTTTTGGTCTTTGTTGCGGTGTGCCAGTCTACCATGATTTCGAGGAAATACACCGCACAACTGGAAGTGGATGATAAGAAATCAAATGAAGACCTTTTAGGCGAACACAACTCTACATCAGTTATAGAGTGTGCGGCCCGCTGTCAAAGAGAGTGTAGTTTATACGGGTTCAATCCTCAGACGAAGAAATGTCGTATCCACAAGAAGGTTTTTACGTCGGGGATGTTTAATGAGGATGGCTGGAGATACTACTCACAGGACTGTATGTATATCTGTTAATTTTCTTTATTTTATTTTCCACAAATCAGATTAATATTTTAGTCTTGTCTTATTATTTCTAATCACTTCAATTTCGGCAATAAGAACATGCTTTACAAAATCTACTTTGTAGTTCACAGCTTAGCTCTAAATAACAGATAACCTTATTCCTCTGTATAGGTAGTATGTATATACAAAGTATGATTCCAGTCTTATTTTTTATCAGCTATTTCAGTACCTTGATTTTTTCTGGTTTAGTTATTCCAATAGACTGTAAGGATCTACATACAGATGGATACTTTAATTCAGGGGTGTATGACATCTACCCCTATGGAACCATTACCAGTCCTGTCCAGGCGTACTGCGACATGACCACAATGGGCGGTGGGTGGACGGTATGTAGATGATTTCTATTTTAGAGTAAATTCACACTCAATGTTTTTGTTGTTTAACAGAATATAGACTGAAGAAATACTAATATTTTTAGTTTATATCATAACATATTGTTCACACAACTGTTTAAAACAATGGTTTGCTATACGTGTTAACTTTATAGGCAATCCAAAAGAGAATTACTGGATCCGTGAGCTTTGCCGGGAATTGGGCGGATTATAAGAATGGTTTTGGTTCACCGGAACAGGATGTCTGGGTTGGTAAGTGTAAATCGCGGATCGCTTTCAGATAGGAACTTTTTATTTCTTCAAAGTTTGAATAAAAAAAAAACTTGTGGCAGGTTATAAATTAAAGAGTAATAAAGATTTAAATTTAAGACTAGGTAATATATGTACTACGATATTTACATATTGTGTTAAATTGATACATCAAATAATTAGAAAAAAGAGAAGAGAACAAATCATTTAGCGGCGTATTTAGCATTACTGTATACGCCCAAGGAAAATAATTCGATTTTTCATAACGGTAGATTCATATTTCATATTCATATTTTCAATAGATTTAATTGTATCCAAAGGATTTTTCAGCTTATTTTAAATATATCTTAATACAGGAAATGACGCTATCCATCAATTAACGAAAGAAAACTCATCATCCCTTTATGTGTCCATCACTCTCCAGAATGGTTCAACTCTGTATGAAATGTACGACGGATTCTCTGTCTCTAACGAAGCAGGGAAATATCAGCTCTCTCTTGCAGGACCTGCTACGGGGACTTTAGGTAAGTGTATCTACGTAAAATTCCAAGAATTAGGTTCAAATTACGTATATCATCATGATAATTCTTTACTTTATTGAAAGAGTATCAAGTTGTGGGAAAAAAAAAGAATGTACGCTTTTTCTTCTGATATTCTGAATACGTTATTGATTCCACGCTAACAAAAAAAACATGTATAATATTTCAGAATATCATTTGCTGGTACAATTCATATATTCAGCAGACATTGACCTTGTTATTTTTAAGTAGCTAAAATTTCAAACTATACATTTAAAATTTAAGGAAAGATATGTTAGATTATTTTTAACAAACTAATCAAGTAATTAATTTTGCCCAACCATTATGATTCAGCTTGGGTTTCCTGAATTTTTTTAATAATAAACATTTTAACTACTACGGAATAAAATTACTGAGAGTAATTGATCTATAAAGTCGACATCTTCAAAAAAATTTCATATTCAAAGAGAATTATATAATCAGAAACATTTTCAAATTAGAAAAAAAAACACATTCAAAAACCTCAATGTGTTACTCATTTACTATACCTGTTCTGTATTAAATGAAAACCAGACGGTTTTCAATACTTTAATTTTTTTTTTAAATTAATTGGATAAATATTCGAAAAAAAAAAGCTTTAACACCTCAGCGCGTTTTCCATTTACAATAAATATGCTTTATTTAATGGAATTCTTATTATGTTTAAACATTTACAGCTACATCATGTCTTCTTATAATTTTGAATGAGTTACTTCGTATTCCATTTTATACATTTATAAAAAAAAAAAATCTTTTTTTCATGTTTTCTTAAAATTCCAGTGGCCTTTACACACCTCCCCTAGACATATCATACCTTAAAGTGTAACACGCTTGCGGTTTTTTTGTTTCAATAGAATGGATGTTATATATGAAATGCGCAGTGTTTTGTTGGCTTGTAGGATTTATTTTATAATTCATTTTTCTTCACAGGAAACAACACGTTAAACTGTGTATCTCAGACGTACTTCAATATTAAGATGTTATGTTAATTAAAAATTATTATCTCTGTTATATATTTTCTCTAATTGTGCAGGTGTCAGTATAATAGACACCCTGGATTCCATGACTGACCTTAATTAATATTATCGCTCTTTCCCGAACTCAAAGCCGTCTATCTTAAAATTACCTCAGTATTATCAATGTCAATTATATTGAAGATATACAAATCAATTAACTCTCTGATTCCTTTTGCTTAATTTTACAGGAGACAGTATGTTAGATACAGGTAATAAAATTAAACACGATCTGTCTGGGATGTACTTCTCCACTCCAGACAGGGATAACGACGGGTATAGTGATGGTGACTGTGCTGCTGGCTATAACAAAAGAGGTGGCTTGTGGTTTAACTGGTGTCACCACGCCTTCCTTAACGGTCCCTGGTACCCGGGGTCCTGGGACTGGCCATGGCATCCCACAATAGTGTATGGAACATCCGTGAGGGGGACCACCATGATGATCAGACGTCACTAGGTATACCTCATTAAACATTAATCACCACCTTGTGTATTTCTGTAAAATAAAATTTCCATTGGTTTGAAGATATTTTTCTTATAGAAAAATATGCTATTATTTTTGTAAAACATTAATTATTTTTTTTTACAGACGAAAGATCATCCATCAAAGGATTTTAAAATAATCTTTATCCCCGTGTTTTTTCTTTAAATAATGTTAAACACCAAGAGGCAAACATAACATTTTTCTTATCGGTAAAAGAAGGAGGGTTGAACAGTTCTTTAAAGCAATACATTATCTACTGAATGTATTTTCTAAAAGATGTACTTTATATGTGTTGCAATAAATTTGAACTTAGAAATATTTTGTTTTATTTACAAACACTGATGAATGAAGTTGCCTGGACGGAGAATACGGATGATGATTGATTTATTGTTAAACCTATTAGAGTGGAACCTCTTTAATCCGAAACAATACGCTTTACTGTGGTGTCCGCATTTCCATTTCATTTCTAAGATTTTAAGATATTTATGAAAAATAAATATTAGGTATGTTTGATGTTCATGTTTTTCAGTAAAGTAGTCTAAGATTATGCTTCTCTAAAAACATACCTTCCACTTGCGGTATGTTAAATAGATAACCATTTATTATCCTTGAATCTACTTTACAAAAACCGCTTAAATGGATGTTAGTGTTTTTTTTTATATCATGAAGAAAATAAACTTGACCTTAGACGTACGAAACATTTCTTTTTAAAAATCTACTTTTACCATGAATATATTTCAATAGCTTAAATTTTACGTGTGGCAACGATACTAGATTCGCAATGAAACTAGAGTTTTAGCTTAAATTAAAAAAAAAATCACATTTTCTGAAGATCAATATCTTTTATTGCTACTGATTATGATTTGAAAAGGAATAAAATTTAGATTTTTCTCTTGATTGCACAAGATACGTAATAGTACACTTATATCTATACTGTATTTTTTGGTTTATTTTATTTCAATACTCTATAACCTAGAAAGGGGGTGAAAAGAATACAGAGTATAATATGCGTTTTATTCTGACGTCAAAAACGTTCAATGCCGTGCAAGAGCAAAGTCATAAGCGAACATCAAAAACTAAAATCATTTAGATTGATTGTTACTTAAGTTAGTGATAATTCAAATATTCTACAAAAAAAATCCAATTCGCAAAACAAGACAAGGAGTTCGAAAAAATAGAATATAAGCACTGATTCATTATTTTTTAAAATATGTTGTCTCACATATGTGCAACGATTTGTGCAAACAAATTTTCATAATGCGCACTGGCGCAATACTCGATTTCTTTGCAAATACCTTTGCAAGTGCGGACTACATCTTTTTAAAAAATGACTCAATGCTTAAACAATGGCACAATCACCATTATATGTGTTAAGAAAAGTCCTTTATATTTTGCGATACGTAGACTATGGTACATACATCAAAAAATATTATAGAATACAACTTTCATTTAAATAAATAGAAAAGAGTTTTTGGGAGCAAATTATAAAATTCAAAGATGTGTATCTGAAACAAAGATGCTCTCGTACTGCAGCTTATGATGGATGTTGTCGTTTCCAGGTCAAACACCAAGGTCAGGAGATAATTAGTTTTGGTACCATAAAACTTCCTCATAATGAGCCCACCTTTGAAAATAAAAATAAAAACAATAAAAGCAGCAACAATTCAATAATTATTACCAAAGTTAGAGATCTTCCAAAGTAGGTCGAACTAGACAAGATCAATGAGTCCATATTTATGATGTTAGTGATGCCCAAAAGAATTTCACAAAGAATACACAGATCAAATGTAAAAGTCACAGAATCAACCATTCAAAAGTTCTGACCATTTCATTCAAAGAAGGTTAAAGTTTTGGGTCCAAGTAAAACAAATAACGATTATAAGTATTCAAAAGAAGCTCTTACCACAAAAAATAGTAAATCCCTGGCACTATAAATCCAGGCCAAAGATAACTTTTTTGAAAAGTAGGTCAAATCAATAAGTTCAACGTCAAAGGTCATTGCGACTGGTACTCAATAGAATGTCTTGTCAAAAATGAGCAAAGGGAGTATGATATCTCTTGATTTAACCGTTCAATAGCCATGGCTTATGTTAAAATTTTGAAAATTTCTTTAAAGTGAGTCAAACACAAATATGATGAGATGAACTTGTGCAGAATGCACAAAAATATGTTTTCTCATAAAACCTATATCTTTGATACACTGCAGAAATGTATTTTCCAGATTTAATGTGCAGAAATGTATTTTCCAATTGAATGTGATGTGTTTTATTATCTAAAGGTTCAAAATCAGACTTGTTGAAGGCAAATTAATCTATCAAACTTTTTTTCACAGGCGTTCAAACATACTCAGCATAAATTTCGGATGTAAGATTGCCTATTATTCAATCAAATACAAATTAGAGAAATTTGACAAAAATATTTTGGTCGTATTTTACAGCAATTGATAAAAATGAAAGGATATTATGAATTAATTGTTTAATTATTTACCCAGGCGTATTGGGTTTACGCCTTAAACTTCACAAGAATCCAAAGCATGTAATAAAAATCGTTTTTAATTACCATAATGTATAATGTATATGGTCAAGTTATGTCATCAGTAGATTGTTTGAATATCCAGATGTAAACAGTTAACCAGAAAATGTACTATATAGTTCAATTATCCGGATAACCATAAAATTTACAATATTCTTAAATTACACGGATGTATGAGGTTTACGCCTAAAAATATCCCATATCCCTTCCCATACCAGACCAGAAGTTCTTAACCCTGCTCTACGTCACCTGACGTCATATAGAAGATGATGCCCTCGTTTGTGATAGGGATGATATTTTCCTGTGTATATTTGGCGGGAAAGTTGTTACATTAAAGTTTTAGAATTCAGAGAACTAAAAACTAACAATAACAATCTAGTTATATTATATGAAGTTTAAGTCATTGCAATTCGACAATTTGAATTTGCTTAATATTTATGAAAATAATTCTTTTTTCTTTATTTTAAATTCATTAATTTTTATTTAGTTTTCATCAAAATATTCAAACTTTTCTCTTTTTTTTTTTACATAAAAATATACTCTTTCGGAAATCAGTAGAATGTGGAATTTGAGCAATCCGTCACCTTTCGGAAATCAATTTTCTCATGAAAGATCGTGAATCAATTATTTTATCTAATAAATAAATTGTTAAATTCTTTTTTTTTTATTACGGCCTTTTTGTTCGTAAAATATTTGCGAGATTGGCTTGACACAAAACTTTTTGAAATGCAAACTTGAACTGTAACTGTCACGCTTATATACTAAAAATCAGCTCAATATCTGCCAGCGTTAAGAAAAAAAAATACGGAAAACTTAGTGGGACAGACTGACAGACAGCTACAGGAAAAGACAGACAACTATTCAGACGGATGAACTAATAGACAGACGAGTTGGAGGACAGACGTAAAGAAATGCTTTTTATGTTCATAAATAATTTTATGTCCATTTCTTGCATTTCTTGTGCATTGAAAGGGGAACAAGCGAGATAACTCTAATATTTTTGTGCGTTTTGTCCTTGAAACAACCTCAATATCAAATTTTGTACAATCAGTGTCAGCGCCATATTGGTGTGTAAGGTACAATTTTAATTCTGAACAAGTTGGCTTAGGGCGTGTCCAGTGCACTGTAAATACACTTGGTGGAAATGTCGAGGGGTGATCTTTTGGATTTCCACGGAACATGGCGCATTTGTAAGTGTTCAAAGACGAGAATTGAATTCGGTCGATGTACAAAAATTTCAGTCATTGGGATTAGTGGGGACAGAATAGGTCGCAGTTTGGACAATAGAGTTTTGGAAGCTGAGATACAAAGGAAGCGACCACTGAAGCTAAGTTTACATATTGCAGGAAACGATATCGACCAGCCGCAGGCAGACGAGAACTGGGTTAGGAAGATTGTGTCAAATTTAATGGCGATATGTGACTTGTTTTTTAACTGGTAACATTTAAATAATATATGTGTGTGTTAGCTGCTACGAAGATTTTCCACCAGACACTGCCGAGTTGTTTTATATAATAAATTAATAGTTTTGGCAAATCAGCCTTTGAAACAAGAATTGAAAAACGGACCGAATGTTGTGTACTGGAAGTTGACGGGTTGGAAGAATTCAGAAGTGAATAACTTTTGTGATGGTATACATATTTACCATATTGGCAATGTAACATATTGTTACACCTTTAAAATTTGTTACTATACAAATCTATACGGAAAAAAGTCTTTTTTAACATTTTTAATGATTTTTTTGAGCGGGCATAAAAAAATCAATGTTGGACCGCTCGGAGAGATGTTGGACCGCTTACGTCACAGAATGGGCGGAGCTTATTCTCATTTTCATTCGTTGGTGCAAAACAGTGACAGACCTGATACGAAATACAGTACAAAAGACATGTACCCGTTATGTCAAAAAAATAAAATTAAATGAAAGGTATAACAAAACATTTATTGACAGATAACGGCCTCAGGCAGACAGTTTGGTTCTTGGGTCCGACAAAACGCATGTTGCCCTCGAACTCAGTCAATAAATGTATATTACAGGGCAATCAGGGGTGCTGTGATACATAGTACAAATGATATCTAGATAAATATTTTGTATGTCATTTAACCATATAACAATTATAGTTCATTTGCATCCTTATAAAACAGGTATTACATGTATATGTACCTAAGCCTTAGTAACATGGGATAACTTACAAAACTTGCACTAATCTTTTTTTTTTAATTTATCTTGTTATTCATTTATAACACAATTTTATACCTTCAGCAGTTATACGTTTAATTATATATTAGTTGCATTTTAGAGGGACAGTCCAAAATGGGAAATACATCAAGGGTCATCTCATTCTTTGTAATCAATTCATTTATTTTTACTTAGAAAAGAAGTCGGGAAACTTTCCTGCATAAGAGTCTGTGATATTTTGCCACATGTTCAAGTATGGGGGATAATTTTGCCACATTACTGAAAAATTAGTGGTATTTTTATGTTTTACTGAATCTGGATAATGTTATCAAGTAACAAATGCGATAATTACATCGCTATGCTTCATCAGGGCAATTATAGTGATAGTTTTATCACTTCTTGATCAGTGCTGAATCTAGCTGGATAATTTTATTGAATTACAAATGCGATGGTTTCCCGATAGCTATGTTTCACTAGTGCACTGTAATTCTACAGATTATTTTAAGAATTGTGTAAAGATTTACCCTAGAGTCTGGGCCTCTGGGTAATTTAACCCCATCGCCTGATATATGGGGGTTAATATTTTTATGAGATAATTTTGTCACAATAATCAAAAGCTGATCATTTTATCAGTCATAAATAGGTTGAATTCTTGGCATGATTTGTATAAAGAACTACGTACTCTAACTCTTGATTCCCGCCTACATTTTGCACCCTTTAAATTCAATTTTAATGGCAATTTGGCCATTAAATCTTTGTTTAATACAAAGAACAGTTCTATGGTAATTGATTAATCATTTTAATTCCAGCTCTAGATAGTGAATTATCATTAATTTCAGCTCTCGAAAAAAGGAGGGTAGACGAAATTTTCTAGTGAAATCGAACTTTCAAGAATCACCATATTTTAAAATAGTCTTAAATATGATAAAATGTATTTCATATCTTTTCTTATGTTTTACGCAAATAAATAAAACATATATAAATTATCAAAATGCAATTATTTAGTTGTAAATAGCTTTAATATTGGTAAAAAAAAAATCAGCATTTTTTCGTTTTTTGTCTATAAACATATGTTTCCCCCCCCCCGTGAAACACAAAAAGCTTTGGCATAAATTTGTAAAATGACAGTCCATATTACCTGTAAAAAGGAATTTTTGTTTCACGGGGGGGAAAGATGTTTTAAAAATATTTCCGTTTTCCATTGATTTCTATAGTGAAAAACTCAAGTTTTACCATGATTATAGAGTTATCTCTCTTTGGTATCCCAAAAAGTAACGTTTTATGAAAATTCATATAAATATCTATAAAAATTTTGAAAATCATTCGAATATGTTAACTTTTGAAAATTGACTTAGAGCTAGGCGGGAGAACAATACTATCGTTCGTGGTTCTTAGACATACACGCTAACATCCATTCACGGCGATGAGTACCGATAATAGGCCAGCAAGAAAAGGAAAGAGATGCAAGTAGTACCAGGGATGAACATAATTAAAGAGTTAGTAGCTGCCTTAGTCCCAGTAGTAACAAACGGAGTGAACTGTGATGACAGCTCTACAGACTATGGGGGTGGTTCCAAAGCCAGTTAATTCACAACAAGAAGAGCTGCCGGTGACAGTCCAACAAGCAAAAAACATTAATGCCAATCAGAAGCCCAGTATCACTGGACCATTGGGTCTCGGTGTCGATTCTAAGATCAAAACAAGATCTGGGCAAATGAATTTGTGGATTATAGCACTTTGTTAGGGCTGAAAAATAACAGTAAGGGTTTTGAAATCAGGGAAAATTTAGAAGGGGAATGTGAAATCAAACCCCAAAAGCAAAATTTTGAAATTAGAGCAATTATTCAATGGGTCTAGGCCTTCTTTGTTTTCGAGGGAATTTATACTGAAAAGTCCCCACAGAAAGCCCCAGCATTAATGGAATATGGGGACACGGTACAAATGTTAGGGAAGCAGATAGGTGATGAGGCAGCAATATATTATGATAAGAACTTCAGGGAGTGGCGAGCAACTAAACCAGAATCTTTCCCCTAGGACAAGTTAAATTCAGAAATCCATAGTGAGGCTTTGGCTATCAGTTTGAGTAAATCCAAAGTGGGTCTAAATTTTGTTTGGAATAAAAGGTTTACTTAAAAGGGACATAAAATATTCGACTATATTTTGTATAAAATTTTTAACATTCGGTAATTTTAGTACAAGTACATTATTTTAAAGAAGTGTGAACGATAGCGTTGTTCTCCATACTACCTCCAAGTCAATTTTCAAAAGTTGAGATATTCGAATGATTATTAACATTTATATTGATATTTATATGGATTTCATAAAACATCTTTTTAAGAAAACAACAAGAGATTACAATACAGACAAAACATACAAGAAACTTTTATTTTTCCAGCTATTTCGCAGTGCTGTACAACTAAAACTTTGTACAGTCGTTTGGCCAGTTCCGAATTTTGGCCAGTTCCGAATAATTATTAATTTAAGAGCTAATAATTAATAAATTCAAAGGTGTAAAAATAAATTGATACCTATCGCAATAAGGCTTATCTATTTGTGTTTGAATTATATAAAGTTTAGCTTTTTTGCTGTCAGTTCGGTTCCCTTGAAACAGGCGACATACTCCTACAATGCAACAAATCTGAATCGCCGAGACGCATGAGTCTGTAGAAAAACCCCTGTAGAGACATCAATTTTCACATAAAATAAGATTCTAGGTATCAAAAGTAAGTTTAAATTCTACTTTAACAAAAACATAAAACTTGTTTAAAAGAAATGTGTAGAACACCGGAAGATACCGGAATATTTTTATGTTGTCATTTTACTAGTTCCGAATACGTTTATACATACTATTATCAATTAATTTGTCGTTGTTTTCTTCATTATAAACATAACTTATTTTACCCCTGCTTGACAAGTAGGGGGAAAGAAAAATATAGTGATGGTATGTTTGTTCATCCAGCAGTTAATTAGTTCGTCTGCCTGCCTGTATACCCATCCGCCTGATACGTTTTGGTACCCATTTCTTACCCACAACTCCTAATCTACCACTGAATGAAATTTAACGAGGATTCCCAGAATATAATGAGGCTTTTACAGAATCATCAGTTTGTTAAATAATGCCAAAGTGCACCTGTTATTTTATTTTTTTGATCCAACACATAATTTGGGCTTAGTTGGCAAATCATGGAATATGTCATTCCCTCTAATATTGAAGGGTACATGTATAATATGTATCTCTTACCCCCGATTCCTCCTATAACACTGAATAAGATTTAGTGGTACTTTCATATATTTCTTGATGCTATTGTGACATCTCATTTAATTTTTTGATCTGACACTTATATCGGGTCTCACAGAGAAAATACTCAGATTTTGTCATAATAATCATATAAGAGGTGCGGGGCTTCATTAAAGTGGCCCTCAGTTCCTCTAGTTTCTCATTACCCTTGGAAATACAAATAATGTATTGGTAAGCAATTTATTTAACTTTTCTTAGGCATGCCAAAGGATATGTCTGGGAGTATATTTTTCAATTTTGAGTTGAATAGAATGGGAACCAATGGGATATTCGGAACTCGTCGACTTATTCGTTACTGGTAAAATGAGTGCCTTTGTAACTTGCGAACTAATTTTTCTGGGGGAAAGGCTGAACTTTTATGAAACAATATATAATTCCCAAGTCACTGAACTACCTTGACAAAAAACTTAAATTTTAAATAATGCCTCGTATATTTATAGCACCGCCGAATCGGTTTCTTATTCGGAACTGGTCAAATAACTATTTTACACGTGCATATGCCTAATTTTATATGCATAAAACATTGAAAAGATTTGAGAAACGTTTATTTTTATCAATTACTCTTCCAATTATGATTTAAAGCCCGATTTCAGTGGAAAATATCGTCTACAGCTGTAGGCGGGAATCTGGAGTTAACCTGTGTACTTTTTTTTCATTTCTTCTAATATGTAATGAAACAGTGTTTGTTATATATTTTTTCTTTTGGTTTTCTATTTAAAATCATTCATTTTCCAAGATTGTATATATTCATGTTGACTTTGACATTTGTATAATTGTACCTTCATGAATTGAATAGAGTCACGTAATTTTATTATTGCCAAACATGAACACATTTTAAGCCCTTTGGATTTTAATTGATTAACTTTGCATTTGCATCCATCTCTGAAATTTGTAAGTTTCGTTTCTGTTACGAACATTATCGATTGTGCATGTTATTACGAATTACTCGTTGGTTGCATCATTAAAAGAATTGATTGTTTATGTACGGGATTCAAGGAATCGTCGGCCACGGTGGCGGATCAAACATATTCTGTAGCAATAATTGGCCATTCTTACGTAGGACGTTTGAAAGTTTATGCAGCTCAACAGAACATTTCTAATTTGCGATTGGACACTGATCAGTTCTTTCTGAAAATTCGAAGAAAAGGATCCAGGTCTGTTTGGACGATATCTTCGCCGTGATGCTAACATTGTGCTTTTCGAAAATGTCCCCAGTATGTTTTTTACAGACCGACAAAAAAGATTTTGTTGCTGAATGTAAGGCCTGTAAAAATTGCACAAGACATGTTTTCTCTTGCAAATTATTTACACGAAGGAGTTGGTATTCAAAAGGTAATTATCGGTCAAATACTGCATCGCCTTCCCTATGCAGCACGCATCGATGTCAATGACATAGTGAAAGAGGTTAACCGGACGCTACGGGAGATGACAAGTGGGTTGAAAGGAATGCTGCGATTGAGAGTTCACTGGCGGATCCAAATTTCAATCATATACACATACTTTTATAAACAAACTAAACATTTAATCTATGGCACAAATATTTTAAAAAAGTAGGAAGAACTTGAAAGAAATTGATAACTTTACAACTTGAATTAAAAACTTCATTCAACGGCTAGTTCCAGGTTTTTGAAAGATAGAATAAGTATTCACTGGCATAAGTTGCATGTATCAAGGATCGCAAAATAATCTGGGAATCGAATACAGCTTGATACAAGCCTAAGCAAAGGGTTTCCATGTGGGAGAGGTGGGTTCCGAAAAAAAAAAACTAGAGGTACTGTGAGCAATGAGCTCACTAAATGATACCCCCGCCTCCCATAATGTCTAAGTGTTGCTAAATATTGTTTTACGGTAATGTGTAAAGAGGAATAACTCGTCCTATCAAATGTTATCCAGAAGCTTCTATATGTGACGTCATAGGTAATTACATAATGGCAATGACCATGTTTTGCTATGAGAAACCTAAAATACGTGTCCAATAAAAAAGTAAATAAAATAGGAGGTGCACAATGGCAATATGTAATAAATATTCTGTGAAAGTTTCATTAAATTTCACTCAGTAGTATAAGAAGAGTTGCGGATAAGAGATAAAGCGTAACAGACGGACGGACGGAAATACCGATTACTATATACCCTCCCACTTTTCAAGCGGGGGGGGGGGGGG
>PRKT01000720.1:216412-226851 GCA_003671525.1 Saccostrea glomerata
GGGGGGGGGGGGGGGGGGTATAAAAATCTGCATACTACAGAGCTGTGCTACATGTGTACCATCGGAGCTTTTTTTTTCCAATGTTAGATTTCTTCCAACTAAATCTAGAAAACAAGTTTATGTTATGTCCCAGCCATTCTGGGTTATATACTCTATGTATCTAAATAGCCCAAATTTTAAAATGGCAAAACTATATGCCAATCGGAGATTGAATTTAACAATTTTGCTATGAAAGCACTATCAGTCAAAGTAGGCAGATCATTGTAGAAAGTGTGAACGAACCTACATGAACATCCAATAAACTTATAAAAAATCTTTAATTGAATTTCGGTTAGAAACGCATATGTTCCACGCATTGTAGTCCTTTTTTAAAGGACAGCAACTTGTATTACTTTTGTTCACCAAATCAAGGTTTTATTTAAGAACTGCACAACCTAAATGACTCTTCAGTATTTGTACATATCTATACAAATAAACTGTCGCAGAGCAATCATTCAAGTTAATTAATTGTAAATGAGAGATTTAGAAGTTCTGATAGGTTGCAGGAGCGCGGCGCAGGCATTGTAGCACTGTTTCCCAAGAGTGTCATTTTAGCTAGTTCGAGAGACAGTGAGATAGCAAGCATGGATTTATAATTTGTTTGTCATTTCGGCTATCGTTGTTTAGTGTCGTGATAAGTTCTAAGGGATGAAAGTGAGCATTAGGCTATTTTGTGTGAGAAACTGGGAATAACAGATCTGGTAGTGCCCTGGGAACACGTGTGAGAGAGAGGAGAATAAGTTTGGAAGTCGATGAGAGTGGGCGTGTCTTTTAATTGTGAACTTTGTGATTCTTATAAATATATTGTATGCGTTGTAAATATGTAAATAAACGATGTAAATAAAAAAACTATCATAATTATTAATCAGGGCCATATTATGGTGACCAGCGGTGGGATTAACTTAACAATGCCAGCAGTACTTTGGGAAACTAACCCTTGTTCAATTTAAGAAGAAAATGACTTGGAAAAACAGGAGACGCAAACTGTAGAGGATTATGCTGGAACCATCACAAAGCTCGCTAGACGTGCGTACATGGACATGCCTGGACGGCAAAAAAAAAACCCTCACTAAGGGGCATTTCGTTCAAGGACTGAAACCAAAAGGTATGTTTGGCTTCCCAATCTTAAAACAATCGAGGAAGCTTTCAGGGACACAAAGAGGGGTGAGTGGATGTCCCGAAGGCCAGGGGATCAGTGGCAGCTAGATGCACGTCAAGCGGCTCTATGAGAACAGGATAGCTGGAAAAGTCCCTTGCAGAACTCACAACTAAGATGTCGGTGATGGCTACCGAGATCGGACTTTTTACCTCTAAACAACAATACATTTCGCAAAAGGTTCTGTGGCGATTCTGTGAATTCCGTCAAAGACCGGACCGAAATCCTAGGATCATCGACGAGAGACCGATCTGTAACAACTGTCTGCACTCCAGTGAAACGATTAAAAATTTGCCCATTCTGAAAACTTAGGTTCGCATCCAGTACTCCTTGGGACAGCCGGACATTGAAGTTTTGTCGATCTGTGAAAATGTGTTGAGTATTTACCCTCGTGTTGTTTCGGCAAAATTGGAGGAAGTGTAAAGAGTCAAACGGTATTCCAAGTTGTTTGATATTGGTTCCAGTGGGACGATATTGTCAGTGAAGAATTCGTGCGTTGAGACGTAAAAAAAAAAAGACCTAGGCTGTGACATTTTTTGATGGCAACGGTCGACCGTGGCGACTTAATTGGAAAAATGCGACTTTATAATAAGAATTGATTTTAAAAAAAATCTTATGTGTTTTGTTATATTTTTATTGCCCGGGATTTCCAGTATAATTGTATTCTTATCTTTGATATTCTGAAAGATTTTACATGATTGATGATACAAATAATTCTTTGTATATGAAAGAAAAAGTGAGCTAGCTCATATACCCTACGCTCCCTAAAAACTTGACGGTGAAACACATAATGAAAGGCACAGTGCACTTTAAATACATAGTATAAGTCAAAAAGGGCAAAACTCTTTGGGATAAAATAATGGAATATGTCCTAAATATCTTCATAGGTTGACGAAACTTTGTATAACAGTTTAAGAGGAGTGGTGCTGACAAACTGTTCATCTCTATATTCAAGAAATGGCCAAAAAGTCTTAAGTTTGAAAGTGTGGAAATTCCTGGAAAAATAAAGGAATCGGCATTTCCTGGTAATATGCACATCTACACATTGTGTCCTAATTATCTGTAAAGTTTGACTGAATTCTGTGCAGTGGTTTATGGGGAGTTGCGCTGACAAACTGTTCATCTCTTTATAAAAGGTATGGCCAAAAACCAAAGTTTTTTAGTGCGGAAAGTCCCGGAAAAAAAGGAATCGTAATTTCCTGGTAATATGCACAACTACATATTGTATCCTAAATATCTGCAGAGTTTACCGAAATTCTGTGCAGCGGTTTATGAAGAGTTGCGCTGACAAACTGTTCATGTCTATATAAAAGGTATGGTCAAAAACCTACGTTTTTAGTGCGAAAATTCCCGGCGGAAAAAATAAAGGAATCGGAATTTCCTGGTAATATGCACATCTACACATTATGTCTTAAATACCTGCAAAGTTTGACGAAATTCTGTGCAGCGGTATATGAGGAGTTGCGCTGACAAAAAAGGCAGGACTGAAGGACTGACTGACACTGACGTTCGGGTCAAAAACATATACCTCCCGCAACTTGTTGCGTGGGGTATAATAAATGGTGAGTGTAATCAATTTAGTCCTGATGCAAAGAAGTTAGTAAGAGTGTGCAAGATGCATATGTAAATAGAACTGTCCAAACGAAACAAAATACTCCCCGCTGGGTTTTTTAGAGGTAAGTTTTTCCATAATAAAGATATACCTGGTATGTATCAAACATGAATCATACAATTTTTCTAATGTTCAGTGACCATGAACTTCCTCAAAGGACCTTGGGTCAAGGTCATGACACAAACCTTGGGTCATGGGCAATCTTTGTGTGAAATGAGAATCTACCAAGTTTATCCAGAAGAAAGATATGGACCGGGAACGGATTATGAAATTTTTCTTCCAGTGACCTTGAACTTTTCGAAATGACCTTGGGTCAAGGTCATGACAAACCCCTGGGTCATGGGCAACCTTTGTTTGAAATGAAAACCTACCAAGTTTATCCATAAGAAAGATATGGACCGGACACGAATTATGAAATTTCTTTCCAGCGATCTTGAGCCCCGTGGGGATCCGGGTTAGAATATGTCCTCAGTACCCCCTTGCTTGTCGTAAAAGGCGACTAAATGGGGCGGTCCTTCGGATGAGACCGTATAAACCGAGGCCCCGTGTCACAGCAGGTGTGGCACGATAATGATCCTTCCATGCTCAAAGGCCCTGAGTGCCGAGCATAGGCCTAAATTTGCAGCCCTTCACCGACAATGGTGACGTCTCCATATCAGTGAAATATTCTGGAGAGGGACGTTAAACAGTATATAATCAATCAATCAATCCAGCGACCTTGAACGTTCCCAAATGACCTTGGATCATGGGCAATCTTTGTGTGGAGTAGTAGATTCTAATGTTTTTCCGTAAGAAAGATATGGACCGGACACCTTTGCACAGACAGACGGACGGAAGGGTGATTCCTTCGTTTGCGGGGGGTATAATTACTGGAAGAGTTCATTCAGTCGAGGAAATAGCTACTTGAAGTGTGTATTCCTAGATTGTTTACATTAGGTATATCAAATTCTAAAATGGACACTTAGTTAACAAAAATGTAAAGATAAAACGCAAATATCGTCGAAAAAAGGTAAAACATGAAATGTGTGTGCATGTTAAGGTTATGTCAAAGGTTAACATGTCTAAAAAATTATATTTACAATAGCTCCAAAACTATTTGAAGTATACAGTCAAAACTTTAACAGTTTATAAATATATCATTGCCTAATTGATAGAAAGTATCACTTGATAACAAATATTTTTAAAAAAATATTTTTTGAGAAAAATTGAATCAGAAAATGTGCAGAATCAGAAAATGTGCATATTTAAAGAAAAATGCACCAGCTTAATGCTGTGCTTTTTCGAGGTGACGTAAGTCAGCCTCGATAGCTGCTCTATAGCTTAATGGCGGACCCCTGTGATCACTATCATTTGCATTTTCTTATTGATCTTCGCTATTTCGGACAATTTAGTAATCTTGTTGTTAAAATATGATACATTAGAAGGCAAGGATCAAATCAGAGATAGGTTGCTAATATGTAAACAATAGCACTTGCAAGATTGATTGGATTTATTAAAACGTTAATTTTTATCAGTTCTCTAAGAAATATAGTCCTTTGATTATGCATGAATTGGAATCAGAATTTCAGTCACCAAACAAGATCTCCAATGTATTCAATCTAATTTCCAAGCAATAAGTTGTGTTTTTATGGATTTACAAATACTAAATACAAGTTCCTATGTGGGAATAAAATATGAAGTATTACTACGCTCTGGACTATTTTAGCAAGGGTCAAACGTAAACAACTGGCTTCGCAGAGATCGTGACCTACATGTTTGTGTATTGGACGTCGATCGCAGGCAAGGGAGAGAACAGAACAGTATACACTACAACAAAAGAGAAGGAAGCGTTCTGCTTGAATTGAAACATGCAATTAAATAAATTTGGGGTTAACATAGAGGCGTCTAAGTCGTAATAGTCCCTACTGAGCTCCAAAATTCACCTTAAATTATTACAAAAGCGAAGTTTTTTTCGCACTTCACCGTAAATTATCACAAAAGCGAAGTTATTTTCACTCCTCTGTCTTTGTAATTCATTAAAAAAATCTATTTAGAACGTAAAGATATCGTCCCGATCTTATAAATCTGTTTGGTGCTATTACTGTTGAAAAAGGTGAATAACAGCGGGGCACTTGTACCTATTTCGCTGCATGCTAATGACCTCTTCATCGAATACTCGGTCGGATCTCCTCTAGAATTTAGGATTCCGCATATAAAAAATTACATTGTTATACAAGTTATACACAACAAGACGCAACACAGCTGGACATCTATCGATGTCATACCGAAGGTGATCATTTTTATTGTTAAAATGATTTAATCATGCTGTAAATAGAGGCATGCATGTATACGAGGGCTGTTCGAAAATTATTGAGACATTGTGTATATTTTGCTTTCTAATGAACGTCTTTCGGTGAAAATTTGCATATACGTTTGACATACACTAAGAATCAATAAAAGCAAAAAATATTTTACAAATAATAAATATTTTCCGTGCAATGGTATATAAATGCCTCATCCGTAGGGGTACCCGGAGCAGTCTCGAAATTGGATATCAAAAATATGTTACACTAACTCTTCGTGGACCCATAATAAGAGCGAAAATAATTCAGTTTATGTGTATAATTTTTCAGCTTTATTTCTAATTCATGTTGTGCAACTTTGTTATAATTTTGATCAGGAATACGGAGATCATAAAAAAAATTAAGCGCGGTAGAGAAATCTGCTTAGAACGAAAAAATGGATTTTGACGTCAAGGGCGGAGCAGCGAACATGTCTTAAATTTTGTGTAGCGCAATGTAGAACTCTTTTCCAGACTCAATGACTTAAACAATAACGACGAGAAAAAAAATGTGTTAGGGATTGTTATTTCATTGGTATACATTTTTATTTTTATAATTAATTCAACCATAGTAAAATCAAAAGCTCCGGCCGACCATCAAATATTACGTATGGTATTAATATCGTTACGGTATTAATGCCGCGTTGCATAAATTGGCACTGCATGATTTCAAGTCATCTTTTCTCACAAATGAAAATTTTACACTCGGGTAGAAACAGGATATATTTCTTAGGAATAGTTTAAGAAAAGAGACTGTTTGATTTTTGTACTGTATATGTAATTACAAAGAGGGAAAAGTATTAAACGCTTCCCGATCATTTTACATGCGAAACTATCTCCGTCTGACGTGACGTTAATCGACGTAGTGATGCTGCTCTGGGTCGATAGACATATGCATGTTTATCATTTTACCGATACTTTTCTTAATATCATAGGAATTAGAAATTTTGCATAGGTGTTTTATTCGTTCTTTATAAAATGTTGATGAATTTTCATGAAATTATCTCCGTGCTTTATGGAGTAAATGTAATTGTCTCAATAATTTCCGAACAGCCCTCGTATTTTAAAGCTAGTAATCTAGTTAATATAATAATTTAAACTTGTAATAAAGTTATTATTATGTGGTTTCTATTATTCATAATTTTAAGAATTTACAAAAAGAAAGTAATTATAATGAATTTGAAAATGAAGAGGATGTAAAAACTTTCGATTGATAATAGCGAATAATTTGTTTTCAAGCTGCATAAAGCCTTGTAACTGGAAGATATGAAATAAAAATTTTTTTACCATATACCTTATGCTAAGTATTTCAATTTGTCGTAATATTTGAAATCTTAAAGATGATAATATAGATTTTGAATTGATGGGCAAATTCAATCACTAATCCCCTAATCCACTATTTGGGAAGTCAAATTTTGAAATGCAGAATTTATACCTTTCTTTAAAATGTCAAAATGGACCTGCTTTTGGCAAAAAAAAAAACAAACAAACAAAAAAAACAAACAAAAACAAACGATAGAGAGAGTTTTTGATTATATTAAATGCTAGCTGCATCGATGATAAGTGTTTTATCCTTGCTCCGGGGCACTTTTGGTCTAATTTCACTTTACATATAAAGAATTTAAACTATATCAATACTGATAAGTATTCGTGGAAAAGTGAGACTGAGATCAAGAGTGAGCTCATCTAGGTTTTATGGAATTTCAAAAATATTTGACACGTACATTATTTTCTTTTTCATACATTCACATATGTATGGCTTTTGTTAGCATTTCTATATTTGTATAACTGAGCATTGCTAAATCCGTCGCTTTACCCTAACTCCATCACTTTCCGGAAACTCCATGCAGTTTGTAAATGAAAGCGCCTGTGACGTAATTTATGCATGCTGAAAATCCCCAATCAAATTTAAAGCTATATAGCAATGAAGTTTTAAAAAAAGCGTCAAAACAAATTTACACTATTTTAATTATTAGTATCATATTGATATCAGTATTTAAAGCATCTTTTCCCCTTCTGTGCTATTCCATAATTGCGTTAACATGGTCATTTTTACCAGTCAGTCATATAAATTATGAAGGTCTATTACAAAGGTTCAACATGACTATCATGTTGAATAGGGCTAAATTATTTTATTTTCAAATACAATTGCAGGAATGCACTAGGCGTTGTGATAACGTAAGCGCTACATTTTTACAAATAAAATACGTTATAAAAACGTTCTTTGTGAATATTGCTGATGCCTTTCTAAACATGAAATTTAATAATTTTTCATGTTTAAGTTTAAGAAAAATGTATGAAAAGTTTAACTAGGGGGATTCTTTAATACATTTTCATATTGTGCAGGACCCTGGGACAGAGTTAAGATACATTGGACAAAATGATACTGGCAGAATACTCGTTCTAATTAGTGTTTTTATGTAAGTCCAAAGTTTGCACGTTTTCTGTTAATATCATTAAATATAATGTTCATTCTTTTACTATGTAACTATAGCTGCAGATCAGTATCTCTGTGAAAAAAATATTTTGACAGACCGGAGAGCTATAGTGCTATCCATTGAAAAATAAACTGTAAATTTACTGCGCACAAAAAGTTGTGCTTAGTACTGGATTAAAAAGTTGTGCTTCGTTTGACATCTGCACAAAGTGCACTGGACTGAATTATCTTTGTGAAAACCAACATTATAGAAATAATATATGTGTATAATTAAAGGGCAAGTTGGACGGGAATGGTCTATTTTGTTATGTCTGTGTATTGTCTCTTTATCTATGAATGTGTGATTCTGGTATAGACATTTTATTATTTAAACTATACCAAATTCCCATTATCAGTCTGATTTGCATAAGTATTCGTGAGGGGTCATTTTCTTTTTTTTTCCGAACCATGGACCCAGGAGGGACAAACAAATCTGTGACCGCCACAAAATAAAAAAAAATCCTATGCATTACTACTTAACATTCGCCAACCACATAATCAAGTCCTAACATAAACAAACTGTTGGGGGGAAAAGTCATAATTGGATTCTGCAACGTATAGAGATGTACAGAAAGCAATATTTAATCCTCCCTAAACCTCGAGAATTTAAACCGCGAGAATATGTGATTTTACAGTAGGAACATATATACAACAAATAAGTTCTCTGTCAGCGAATTATAAATAGGTATGAAGTGTTCAATTGATTTTTTATAATAAGAGTTAACAGGTATTTTCTTAAATTTGATTTTTTTTTCAGGGGAAATATGAAAATTTGAGTTTCTATCTATGTTTGTTTACTTATTGAATTTACAGTGCAGGGAACTAATTTTACATAAACCAGCATCAGCATAAGCATTAGTAGCATCAGGATAGAGCTAGCATCAGCATTTAAAAAAAAACAGCATTACTAGGATCAGCATCAGCAAGCAAAGGATAGAACTAGCATTGACCTATTTTAAAACCAGCATTGACCTACTTAAAATCAGGATTATGCTGGTTTACTAATAATAAAGATTTGTTTTTCACAAAACGAAACCGCAAGTAGATATTCCTATTTCAGTCGGAAATAAATACAAAGAATGTGTTTCTTGCGGTTAAAATATTCAATATAAACTTTAAATAATTATTAAATTAATTTAGTAGCAATAACCCCGTGATATTTTTAAATCTGGATCAGCTGATCACCAAACGCTATGACGTTGCGCACGGTGTTGGTGTCATTTTCGGTAACGTCAAAATGACGTTATTTTACGTGAAGTTCTAGTAAATTAATTTGATGTTACTTTTTTTGCTTACATTCTTTATGAAGTAAAAAATAAACCCAGCGATGCTGCCATAATGCCGACAATTATATAATGCAGTTCATTGAAAATACATGCATGTAATTAAATTCTCTGCCCTTTTGCAAGCATATTGCGGAATCTAGGAAATATGGGCATAATTTGCTTCATTTAAGGGGGCCGACTATGGTTTTATTGTGTGAAAACTACAATAGCGAAACTATTCATTTTTATACCATTTATAACTTGCATTAACTTACGTGTACATGCAAAGTTTGGAGGAAAATCTACCGCGCAGGTATTTTTAAGGGACCGTTTCAAAATACAGGTAAATTTACTATAGGATTATATAGGAAAGTGCAAATTTTACGCACTTTAAAGCAATTTATACAAATACTACAATAGACGTTTTGCTCAAACTATAATATATGATGGGTAATACTATATTGTACATTATATGTAAGAACCACGAAATTCTACCGCCCTGTTTCCTGAGTGGGCGTCTCAAAATGCCAAAAAAATAACGAATTTCCTTGTTTTTATAGAGTACTTCAAAATATGACCCATGCAAAGGATTTATTAAAAAAATTATAAATATGACGGAGAAATTATCAAAATCCTATATTTTAAAATTCAAGAACATATGTTTATTACTTTTTCTTTTATATCATGTTTTATTACCCCATCTTTGAGAGCGTCACGTTATCTAACGTCAAAAACACACTATAACGACACCAATCTACCTGTCAGTTTAAAAATCGTTTAAAAAATCAGTTATTCAAAATTACAATAAAATTTTTCGACCTGTAATTTCTTAATTTTGTTTTGTTTTATGAATTAAGTGAAAAAAGTTGCTTTAAAAGAGTAAATACGCTTCCTTTTACTATGATGCGCGAAATATTGCGCAATGGAAACTATAGTCGGCCCCCTTAATAAAAAGCTTGGTAGGAATAATAAAACTTGTTCGACATCGCATTTTAAATTTACATGCTTTTTATTTTATTGATATAAATTCAAAACAATTCCATATCATATCAGTAGGCTCTATAACCTGTCCTGTTTTCAGTAAATTGTACGATTGTAGATATGTTGCTGATTTAACATTGAAATCGTCTAAAGTCCCTATTCCCATCCCATCTTTAACCTCCACCATCACCCAGACCCTTACATACTGAGTACCTGTATCTAACAGTAGATCTAAATATTTCAAATAATTCAATTTAAAAAAAGGAGAGGAATCGAATCTGAGAATTGACCCTCCCTCACTTTAATTTGTCCATTAAAAGAATTTTCGATGAAGTGCAGTTTAGAGGCTTCAGTTGTATTTATTCGAAAAATATTTCAGTTTTCTCCTCTCCCCCTTTTCATCCCCCCTTTTTTATGCGTTGCAACGTATGTGCCTAGCACACAGATAGTAGGTTTCGTACTCCTTTGGATATCAATGCAGTTTACCTGCTTTTTGTGATTGTATGCCTTTTTCATACTTATTAAATGGAAGTAAAGAGTGATTCAAAGAGCGTTTTGTGTATGCTTTCATCAAGATTCAGATTTAAATA
>PRKT01000720.1:228154-254840 GCA_003671525.1 Saccostrea glomerata
ATTATAGTCAGATTTATTACTTTTGGGCAATGTGTGACATTTATTGTTGACTTTGTAAAAACCCTCTAAAACAAATACTTCTTTATAGAATCAATTCATTTTCATATCTAAGTAAAGTTTTGATTTTGCACATTTAGTAATAAATGTTGTTTTGCAGCAAATTAGAAAAATTCATTCTTTACAGTAAAGTAATTCATGGAGTGTAGCATTTAAATGTGACGTTTTTGCCGTAAAATTCAATTGTGACATATAGCTACATGTTATACATATATGTGACATGGCAATTATTATCAAAATTTAAGATGCCGCAAGTTAAAATTCTGTTTAGAGATCTTTTCCTTAATAACATGGCAACATTTTGTAGAATTTAAAATAAATTTCAGCATTAATTTTTCACCCAGTATTACAAAATAGGAGATTTTACGAATCTTAAAAACTTTGTGACATTGAACCTCCAAACTTTGTGACACACCATCTTATTCCATATATTCAAAATAAATCGGCTTAATAGTAGAAACCCAACATACATATCCACACAAACGATCAGTCTAATCTAAAATATACTTCCTTGCACACAAAAAGGATCATTGAGATGCAATTTCAAAATTGATTAAGCTCATGAAATTATTTTTTTAAGTAACCGAAGACTTTTCAAGTGTATCCCATATTTTGTCGATTTACGCGCGTCTACACCTCTGTCTTGGATTTTGAGAAACGCGTACAGAACATACGGATTGAATAACATCACAATTGCTAGAATTTACATCATTTACATCATATTTTGATTTTTTCTGCCAAATTTTATGCTTGTATTGTTTGTTTTATGGAAGTTATCAACATTTTGTTACTGCATGTGCGACGCTCCTGTTACCCGTCTACATGCGTTTTTTGACGCATTTGACTGATAAAACGAATTAATATATTGGATAAATGGAATTTTTTTAATAATATTTTTGTTAAAATGTATTTAGTATATAATTACCGACCGAATGATATATAGTTTTCATATGGTGAATTGTTTTAAAATTATGAAAATAGGGCAAATGCCGCCGCAATAGTTATTTTTTACCTTTTGACACCAACATCGTGCGCGACGTCTATGGAGTCCACTGTGAGGCCACGCCACGGATTGATGATATTGAGATCGGTGATAAAGGGGTAAGTAGTAATGCTTGCGCATGAAAAATAATTAAGTTAAACAATACAATTAAGTCTGATATAATGTGCATATAACTATTTACTACAAATTTCATAGGGTTTATGGGCATACACATGCTACGAAGTTTTTCAATCCGAATTTCCTCTAAATTGACGGAAGTCAGAAAATTTAGGTCGCAGTGCCTTTGATGCGATAATTTGCTATCAATTAATCATAGAGGTGTATTGAACAAAATTTAACAATTAAACTAATGAATTAATTGATATTGTGTTAATTCTGGTGTAAATATTTTTTAATGCGAAAGTTCTTACACTTTATAAAAACATGTGCAGATAAGTACAAGAAATCATTTTCAAATAGCTAAAAAAAATAATTCTCATTATGATATTTTGGGAGAGAGGATCTGTGCGTGATAATTAATATGCATACATTCATTTTAAAAACTTTTCCACTTCATATTTCTTTCTCTTGTTTGATGAATAGCATCTTCATAAAGAGGTAATTTGTGTAAAGTAGTTTGTATAACTGTCCTGTAATGTAGAATTTTATTCTTTAAAAGTACTTGAATCCATTAATACCCTTGTAAATAAGATCTCAATTCAATTAAACACACCAGCTGTAATCAATAGGAAGTATATAAATCATTATTTGTGTTTTCCCCAAAATAAAATTGTGGGAGATTTGTAACAAAAAATAATATGCCTAAGGTGATATATCAGCAATGAATAAATCTTGTCTTTTTTGTACTTTTTTAGAAATGGAGTGCTATGAACAGTCTACAATTTGTTGCTTCAACACCGCACATGAGAATCTAGATCTTTCATTTATATGAAGATGCCACCACGTGCCGATGAAGGGCTGCATATTTTGACCTGTACTCAGCACCTAGGCCTTTGAAAAGTGAGAGATATTTTTCATACCAACGCCTGCATGTTCTGCGACACTGGAAGTCGGTTTATATGGTCTCATCCAAATGACCGGGCAATCTACAGTGATGTCGGAGACACAAAATTCTGTTTTTTAAAAAAGACAAGTGTTCTTCATTTCTAACAGCAGAGGGCAGGGACAGTCTGCTGTAATGGTGGATTTAACTTTCAATAAAAAAAAATTCTAGAAAGTGAACTTGTTGAAAGTAACTGCTAGTGGTAAAGAAAAAAAAACTTCATTTTTTCATGCAAACACCATGATTCTATTTATTTATTTATTTGATTTTGTGGACATATTATAATACAAGTGAAAAAGCAGTGAATAATGGGACATGAACTGTAAAACTATTAATCCAATAATTCCATGATTACACTATTTCATAAATTTCTATAAAAGATGTTATGGGACATTTTGGTTAACTTGGCACTGACTATAAATAAATTGCAATTTTTAGACACTAAAAAATTTGTTTGTATTGTTTCCATGAACAGATGAAGTAACAAGAGGCCCATGGGCCACATCGCTCACCTGAGAAGCTTTGACCATCATGTTCTTTACCAGATTTCCCCCTTGTTACACATAATGCATCCCCACCATACCCCACTGATCATAATTTAGACATTTTGAAATCTACACTACGCCATGATCCTTCCATGGGCACATATGTTTCAGCTTTTTTGGCCCAGTGGTTCCTGAGAAGAAGACTTTCAAAGATTTTTCCTATATTTTTCTATGTAAAACTTTGATTCCCCATTGTGGCCCCGCCCTTCCCCGGGGGGTCATGATGTGAACAATTTAGAATTTACACTTTACCAGGATGCTTCAAACATAAGTTTCAGCTTTTCTGGCCCAGTGGTTCTTGAGAAGAAGATTTTCAAAGATTTTAAAAGGAGCCATTCAGGCTAAAATGATTAATCGATAATAAAGATTCTGTGTGAGGATTAAGTTAACACATAGCAATATGTATGTAAAAATATTTAAATATCGCAAAAAGAATTAAGGCATTTTTTTGTTTATACTTACATTTTGTGTTAAATATATATGATAAACACATTAAATAAAAAATGTTATGTAAAAATACATATCAGTTATTATTTTCACCATCTATGTAAAATAATTTTGTTTTACAGCGGATATACAGTTATTCTTTTAAATTCCAATAAATGAAAATTATTCATAAATAATTGTGAAGAAATGGTTTGTTCTTTTTATGCACCAGGGTCGATAGATTTGAGGCGTATATTATTTATGTCCTGTCTCGCATAAAAAAGTTCTATCAAAAGACACCAAGGTCAATGACCTTGTGACCTCGACTCTGACCTGTCACCTACAAGCAAAAATAGCTCTATCAAACTTTTACCATAACTTTTGAATCATAGGAGATGGAAACTTCATATTTAGTATGCATACTCAACTAATAAAGTTCTTTCAAACTGCATTAAGATCAATGACCTTGTGACCTTGTCTATGACTCATATGCTAAGAAAAAGTTTTTTTTTAATTTTAACGGTGTTACCGCCAGGCGCATAGTGTTTCACACGCAAACACATCTTGTTCAATACAGAAAAAAGACTTCCTGAACAAACATGACCAATTCCAAATATTTGATACATATTAACATTGTATTGTAGCTCAAATATCAGGATCGATACATATCTGCCTTTTGAAAAAAATGGTATATAAATGTTTAAAGCCTTACGTACAATCTAGATTCAACTCATAAACCAGACACAGGACAGGACAGTACATGATAGGGTACAGCCTAATGAAGACCGCAAAGGTAGAATCCCTAACCATGCAAACTTTTGTTTAAATTCTAGATTTTGTTTGTTGAAATACATGTAATAGGTTTGAGTGGACTTGGTTATCAGTCGGTCAGCTTATATATGTGCATTACCACATAGTTTTAAGCATAAAGTTCTCATACTCGTGGCTCAGCTTGATCACAAATAATTTTTATCGTGACACCTCAATCTCTGTTGTGACGCCATACATGACATATTAAGCGAACATGGGTTTGTTACTCGTAATTGAAATGAACAATTTACGTTCATTCAACAGTGTTTCATGCACTGAGATTGGGTATTGAACATGTTGAAAGGTCACATCATGATCAAGGTAAAATATCTTACTTTGCTTTATTTGCATTGGTCAATATTTTAATGAGCTACAAAATATTAATGATCTAGCTACAAAATATTCTTTCTCATTTGACTCATTTCTCATTTGGAATAGTTTCAATATTTAATACCTTGATTATGCTGAAGAAAATAACTTTCTTTATGAAAAATAGATAAATGAAATCAAATCTTTTGAATTACATCATTCTTATAACTATAAAATATGTGTTTTATTATTTTTGTGTGTTTTGCGAATAGCTAGCTAGGTTTTTGTAAGATGGATGGGCGCTAAACAGAGAAATAACTTGGAATGGCTTATTAACATAATTAAAACAAATCAAAAATTGTTTTACCCTTGCATTTAAAATGCTACAAGCTTATTTTTCTGTATTTGATTTTGAATGATTTACTTCAGTCTAAAATACCCTACATGACAAAGTGTTACCCCCATATTCAGTCTATTATGGCAGATTTTTTATGGAATTTTCTAATCAAAGTTCTAAATGAATTAAAACCAAAATAAAGAAAAGTTATTATTTTAATTTTAAATATTAAGAATTCAATGAACCGGGACACACCAGTATTACTGTTTTTGTCATTACTACTCATTAATCTTGGCACATCGGTGAAAATTTTACCAGTCATCAATACGTGTTTCATATTCTTTTTTCAGTGATGTAAAAAATCTATTTTTTAGAGTACGGTTTTCATGAGAATTCCATAAAGAAATGTATATGCTTCATTAAAAACACTACATGTAACAGAAATATTGCCTATTTACATGCAGTGTTGGTGTCCTCAAAAATAAAATATCAGGGGCAGTAGTTTTTTTTTAAAATGTATACTACAAATGCAACTTGGACAGAATATCATATAATCATGTATCTCTCTTAGTACAAGTACATGTACTTAAAACATCACACTACTGTAAAATATATGTTTTCATTTATTTTATAAAATCAATTTATGTATGGTCAATCATCAAGAACAATTGTAAGATTGTACAAAAGAGCAGGGATGCATTTCAATTTACATACATCTCATATTTAATTATGTACAATACACAAATCAATTAAAGTCCACTTAACACATTTTAAATTCTGTCCATTTCTTTTTAGATCTAAGTGGGAGATAACTTTAAAATGTACATATGTGTGTCATCAATGAATTTGGCGCACTTCATCACACAGGTTTTAATGCCGGTATCTGATTAACAGAAGTTCCTGTCTCTTCACTATTTTAACATGTTTGACAGAATTTCATCAGCTGGATTTAGGTCCACAGAGAAGACTAGCATAGATAAATTATTCTTCAAAATATTCTTTTTTGCCTTCAATCACTGGAGGAATTTCTGCTTTGTTTACTCTGTCATGGGCCTGAAAAATAAGAAATATTAATCAAGTTAATTTCAAAAATGCCAAATATTAAAAAAAAAATGCTTATACAGTTTTAACTACAGTTTTGTTAACTTTATACAGTGAGTAAAGTGTGCATCACACAAATATACAAAATACAAACTTGTCCACTTGAGGAGGAAATAATTTAATTTTACAAAATTTAAAGCAATTAATTTTTTTACAGGTATTAAAAAGAAAATTATAAATTATCACTGACTATACTAATTAAAAGCTTTAACTTAAAGTACTTATGCTATGAAATAGGGGCACAATGAAAATGAGTAACTTTACAGATTGAACATAATTTGGCATTGTCGCATACCACGGCCAAAATGTACGATCCTCTCCCATTCTGGCCGTGGTTGAACGAGCAGAGAATTCTTCGTAGCTCATAAAAAATTGACCAATGCGAGTAAAGCATAGTCCGATGATGAACTTTATCGCAACCTTTCAATGTCCAATCGCAGTATAAGAAATATTTCTTGTACGCTGTTGACGTCAGTTGTTGATTTCAATTGCGATGGAAACAAAACTAGTGATCAAGAAGCCACGGGTAGGAGAGAGCTATATGCTGACTCCAGACCGTGGCTTGAGACGACGATAATTTGGCTATTTAATATCAAAGTAATGATCACAGTTTCAAACATTCATCTTTTTTCTTTTAACTCCTGTAAAATTTAAAAGGAGCCATTCAGGCTAAAATGATTAATCGATAATAAAGATTCTGTGTGAGGATTAAGTTAACACATAGCAATATGTATGTAAAAATATTTAAATATCGCAAAAAGAATTAAGGCATTTTTTTGTTTATACTTACATTTTGTGTTAAATATATATGATAAACACATTAAATAAAAAATGTTATGTAAAAATACATATCAGTTATTATTTTCACCATCTATGTAAAATAATTTTGTTTTACAGCGGATATACAGTTATTCTTTTAAATTCCAATAAATGAAAATTATTCATAAATAATTGTGAAGAAATGGTTTGTTCTTTTTATGCACCAGGGTCGATAGATTTGAGGCGTATATTATTTATGTCCTGTCTCGCATAAAAAAGTTCTATCAAAAGACACCAAGGTCAATGACCATGTGACCTCGACTCTGACCTGTCACCTACAAGCAAAAATAGCTCTATCAAACTTTTACCATAACTTTTGAATCATAGGAGATGGAAACTTCATATTTAGTATGCATACTCAACTAATAAAGTTCTTTCAAACTGCATTAAGATCAATGACCTTGTGACCTTGTCTATGACTCATATGCTAAGAAAAAGTTTTTTTTAAATTTTAACGGTGTTACCGCCAGGCGCATAGTGTTTCACACGCAAACACATCTTGTTCAATACAGAAAAAAGACTTCCTGAACAAACATGACCAATTCCAAATATTTGATACATATTAACATTGTATTGTAGCTCAAATATCAGGATCGATACATATCTGCCTTTTGAAAAAAATGGTATATAAATGTTTAAAGCCTTACGTACAATCTAGATTCAACTCATAAACCAGACACAGGACAGGACAGTACATGATAGGGTACAGCCTAATGAAGACCGCAAAGGTAGAATCCCTAACCATGCAAACTTTTGTTTAAATTCTAGATTTTGTTTGTTGAAATACATGTAATAGGTTTGAGTGGACTTGGTTATCAGTCGGTCAGCTTATATATGTGCATTACCACATAGTTTTAAGCATAAAGTTCTCATACTCGTGGCTCAGCTTGATCACAAATAATTTTTATCGTGACACCTCAATCTCTGTTGTGACGCCATACATGACATATTAAGCGAACATGGGTTTGTTACTCGTAATTGAAATGAACAATTTACGTTCATTCAACAGTGTTTCATGCACTGAGATTGGGTATTGAACATGTTGAAAGGTCACATCATGATCAAGGTAAAATATCTTACTTTGCTTTATTTGCATTGGTCAATATTTTAATGAGCTACAAAATATTAATGATCTAGCTACAAAATATTCTTTCTCATTTGACCATGGTCAGAATGGAAGAAGATTGTACATTTTGGCCATGGGTTGAACAATGGGTTATGTATAATTTGACTTGTGGATTAACTACAGAATACTGCATCTGCAGATTATAAATTTCTAAAGAAAATAATTCATTTATTTCTTATTCAATTGCATAATTGATCTTTAAAATCACATGGGTTTAAATGCCTTAATCGATCAGAATTTTAAGTTTTTAATTATTTGTAACACTAAATCTGTTTCACATCATCTTTACTATTTTTTATATATAATCATTAAAAAAAACATTGTTTACATACCCTCTGAGTGGTTGTAGTGACTGTGTACTAATGATCAGATCTTTTGGTTCCTTGGATTACAATATTTCAGCCATATTTTGGCGGGCAAGTATTAACCGGTTTTTGAAAGCGAACTGCCAAAGATGTAAGAATTTAAAGATTGGTCCATCTTTAAAATAATGTTTGCTTGTCCTCTCCTGACTCGGGGTGAAATTACTGGGTGGTAGTAGGTAGGTGAGAAAAAAAAATTTCCAGAAAATTTCGCCTCATTTGTTGACGAGATAAGAGAATTCAAAAGAAAAAAATATGTCCTGGAATATAATAAAACAAGAGGCCCAAGGGTCTTGAATCGCTCTTCTGATAAATTGTACAACCTATCACTTGTATTTGAAGCCTCTAACCCTAAGTATCCTAAGACTCAAGTTGCATCACCTGACAAAGTTTGATGATTCTTAGCCAGTTAGGACTACTTTTTGGTCTACATTCTTGGAAAACCCAAAATGCATCAACTGACAGATTTTGACTATTCTAAGCCAATAAATACCTAAGATACTTAAATATAGCCATTAAGTGTTGAAAGTAGGTCATCATGACCTATATTTTAGTCGACATTTTTCAGAGTCCCAAGATGCATCTGCTGACCAAGTTTGATAATTCTAAGCCAATAAATACCTGAGATATTCAAAAGTAGGTCACTGTGACCTACTTTTTGGTCCACATTCTCCGAAAACCCAAGATGCATCAACTGACAAAGTATGATGATTCTAAACCAATAAGTATTAGAAAGATACATAAATATAGCCATAAAAGGTCGAAAGTAGGTCACTGTGACCTACTTTTTGGTAGACATTCTCGGAAAACCCAAAATGCATTAACTGACAAAGATTGATGATTCTAAGCCAATAAAGTACCGGGGATACTTAAATATAGCCAGAAAATGTCGAAAGTAGGTCATCGTGACCTTAATTTTGGTTGACATTTTTTACAGTCCTAAGATGCATCTGCTGTCCAAGTTTGATAATTCTAAGCCAATAAATACCTGAGATATTCAAAAGGTCACCGTGACCTACATTTTGATAGACATTCTCCGAAAACCCTAGATGCATTAAATATAGCCATAAAATGTCAAAAGTAGGTGACTGTGACCTACTTTTTGGTTGACATTCTCCGAAAAAACAAGATGCATCAACTGACAAGGTATGATGATTCTAAACCGATAAGTACTACAGATATATAAATATAGCCATAAAATGTCAAAAATAGGTCACGGTGACCTACGTTTTGGTCGACATTCTCCAAAAACCCAAGAAGCATCAACTGACTAAGTTTCATGATTCTAAGCCAATAAGTATTGGAGATACTTAAATATAGCCATAAAATGTCGAAAGTAGGTCACAGTGACCTAATTTTTGGTCGTCACTCTCCGAAAACCCAAGATGTATCAACTCACAAAGTTTGATGATTCTAAGCCAATATATACCTAAGATACTTAAATATAGCCAAAAAATGTCAAAAGTTGGTCAACGTGACCTACTTTTTGGTCGACATTCTTCGGAGTCCCAAGATGCATCTCCTGACCAAGTTTGGTGATCATAGGTCTGAAGGTAATCAAAATATGCCTTTTAAACAATTTGAAAACAAATGCCTGCAAAATTCTAAAAGTAGGTCACAGTGACCTACTTTTTCTTAAATATGTTTTAAGGTCCCAAGATGCAGCAACTTACAAGATTTGATGATTCTAACTCATAAAGTTCAAGAAATAGGTCATGTTGACCTACTTTTAAGTTGAAGTTGTTCAAGGATGCATCAACTGACTGAGTTTGATGATCATAGGCCTTAACGTGTCCAAAATATGTCTTCAAATCAATTTGAAAACAAATGCCCGCAAAATTAAAAAAGTAGGTCACCGTGACCTACTTTTGAGTTAACATGATGTGAAGTCCTAAGATGCATCAACTTGCAAGGTTTGATGATCGGAGTCCTTATAGTAAGCAAAATATAGACATTTTTATTAATTGTAAATTTAGGTCAACTTTAAAGTGACCTTGAGACCACGCCCTTTGCCCCAGGGTCATGCCTTGAACAATTTTTAATTTTCAACATATCCTGACCCTTGTATGTAAGTTTGGTGAAAATCTGCCTGGTGGTTCTGGTGGAGGAGATTTTTAGCAACCAGTACTTTTGGTTTCATTTTCCTGATTATCTCCCCTTGTTTTAAGGTTTTAACCCTTATTTTAGTATAAATGGTAGCCCCTGGGCCAAGGATACCCTGTGACAAATTTGACACTGATTGGCCAAGGGGTTCTTGAGTTATGGCCCATATTCTAAAAAGTTAACGCACACCGCACGACGCACACCGCACAAATGGCCATAGCATTAGCTCTTTGAGCCTTTGGCTCAGAAGAGATAAAAAATTGAAGGGCCATTTTTTGGTAATAGACGATTTGGAAAGGGCAATAAAACATATTTTTGTATGTTAATCATATAGACATATAACTAATATGAAATCTTAGATAAATGCATATATTATAAATGAATATTACAGGACTCCTTTTCTTAATACCGGTTTTAACTGCTGAACTGTTGCTCTGTGACTGAGGATATTCTGAGAGAGAGAGAGCTACAGGATGCAGGTTTTGTAAAAACCTCCATTTATGGCCGCCGTGTTTTAGTCGCTTGCTTCAAGTATTATTTCTTGAATTAAATGATTTCTCACACATGCTGATGTCATCCCCTGTACAGTGCTGTACATGTAGCATTTGAAATTTTGGCTGTCTGCAGGAGAATTCTTGGCATTACAACACAGTCTAGTTATGAAGAATATTCTGTGCTAAAATAAACAAATTGTTTGCAGTTGCCTACAGACCCACTAAAATGCAACCGACACAAACTTTTTTACAGCAATTATTTGATTTCTTTTTTGGAGGTTTCAAATGTTTAGGATGTTGAAAGTTCATGTATATTTTCAATTTTTTTGTTTCTGTCAATAAGTGGCATAAAGTAATTAGAGCTTTATTTACCTACAATAATCTTATAAAAATCTCTGAGGGGTTTTGTAATCCAAGAAAAACTTGATATCTATAAAAAAAAAAAAAATCCCTACCTACTGACCCACTCATAGGATAAAAGGTCGACAACTGCAAACAAAATTTTTCTAAGCTTTCCCTCGTGTCTGATTAAAATTATTTGATTTTTTGAAATTCTGTTTTAATTCCACAAACAGGAAGTAATCGATCACATGTCACAACATTCAAGATGACGGAGGACTGATTTGCCATCTCAGGTTATTCTATTTCATTCTGATCTTAATTTTCCTCAAGCATGTGCATTTTGCTCCGACATGGATATAGATGTTTTAGAAACTGAAATATATGGTTATAGTCGTTTAGTATTTCTTTTAATTACAAATGTAATTTTTTTTTTGCAACCTCAGTGGTTTTTTCTATTAATAAGTATATTCAGCAGAAAAAAAAGGAAAAGTGGATGTTAAGGTAAGAATGTAATTAATTTTATTTTTTGTTTGATATTTCTTTTTCAAATTAATTTAAATTCATTGTTTCGATTGAGGCATTCAACAGTAAACCTAGATTGACTGCCCAGGCCCACTCTGTTAGTCATTTTATCCCCGTAATGACATACTGACATGGAACACTCGACAGACTCTGAATGACACAGATTTTTATAGGGAGAGAAATGGAGGTTTTGCATTTGATGATATTAATGACAAGTATCATAATTATGATGATCTTAGGTATTGGTATCATTTTCCTTTTTATCTTCTTAATTTTCCATAAAAGCATATGACAGAAACTTCGACTTGGGAAAAGTGGAATACACTGACCCAGAATTCTGTATGCAAGTTACAACACGTACACTGACGTAGATTCTGACACACCCTTTTCTGGTTTGACCATGGATACCATTCATAGTTATTATGGGAAGTTCGAGAAGAAATTTGAAAAGCATTTTATTCATCTTTACGACGACAATTTCCCGACATACCACCGTGTATCCATCAGTTCGCCCTGTACATTTATTAAAGGAAACTGTCGTGCAGAAATGAGAAAAGGTGTTTGTTACACAATAAATATAAAATTGAGCAATGACGGGTCTGTTCCGGAGGCCCAATGCGAGTGTGCAGCAGACATGGGGCCTGATGCACATTGTAAACACGTGGCTGCAGTTATTTATGGTGCTGTTATGTTTGTAAAGAATTAATTTATCAAGACAGAGAAAACATGTATACAACGTTTGCAAACACTCCACAAGTCTTAAAGATTCAAAGACAGTCCCATTAAAACTGATGACTTATAATGACCTGGTGCTGATGAATTAACAAATATTGCTATTGACCCCCGACGTGAAGAATTAAAAAAATGTATGTTTGAATTTCTCGGGTATTTCTACGATGCCCATCTATCAGATATTTACACCAGCAAACATGATTGAAGAAACAAATGACCACGTTTATCTTAAATTATCTCCAGAAGACAATTTTTTGGAAAAATTCCAAATTACAAAGATATCAACTCCAAATTTAAAATATTAAGTCAGCAACAAAAGGACAGAATCTAAACAAAACATGGAAGGAGGAGAGAGCAAAATGTTTCACATCTTTGATATTTGGTAGGATATGTAAGTGTACTGATAGAACTGACAAAATGAAACTTGCCACGTCACTAACAGTTATTAAAAACATTAAAAGCAATTCAATTGAGCATGGTCGCAGGCATAAATCTGTTGCATTCAATAGGTTTGAACAGGATAAGCGCAAAAAAGTTTCAATCAAGTGGTCTTGTTTGAAAGGAGTACCCCTTTCTTGCTGCATCAACTGTTGGAATCATCAAACGGAAGAAGTTCATACAATTCGAAGTCATATGTCAGTAGAAATAAAAAGATTTTCAACTCTGACGATGCCATATTTAAAGAGACCAATAAAGGGAAATATTGTCTTGATCCCAACCATGTACAAACACTGTCAATTTTATCAAATTCTATTCAGAAAGATGGGGGATGGTTCCATTATGAGGTTACATTTAGGAAGACCTGGCAAGGGGACCCGACAATATCTTGGAGGCATGTTGATCAAGTGTTGCAAAGCTGGGTCCTTATAAAGAAATTAGGGGGGTCAAATAGTTCAAGGTCAAATTACTAAGAACTATCTTCTTCGTCCCGATTTTTCCGATACACTGAGGGGAAATTGTGCAATAATCAATAACAATCATACTCTAGTTTTATAATAAAGCTTCTTACTAGGAAATTAGTAATAATTTTATAATTAAACTTCTTACTAGGAAATGTTTGTCAAGACAATTGTTTCTTGACATATTGCGATTAGGTGAATTTTAATGCATTTGTTAATATTTTTATGATACGTGTCTCGTCACGTGGTTAGAGTTCAGTGTAAAGTCTTATTTTGGAGTTTTACCATTACATGTAGTGAACAGATTAAATGAACAGAATTGGTGTAATCAAAGAACGTATTTGCTTAACATATATATTTGATTTTTAGGTCACCTGAGTTACTCAGGTGACCTATAGCTAACCGTTTTTGTCCGTCGTGTGTTAACATTTGAACAATTTCAGCTTCTTGAAACCACTGAACCAATTTCAACCAAATTTGGTAAACAGCATATATTGGTGAAGAGGATAAAAAATTATGAATTTTATGGTCCCCTCCCCCGGGGGCCTTAGGGGTGAGGCCAACACCAACAAAATTAATGCAATTTTTAACAAAATCTTCTTCTTTACTCGTCGCCCGTGTGGCGCAGTGGTAAGAGCGTCTGCTCTAGAGTCGCGAAGTAAGGAGTCAATCCTTACGTCGCATGTTCGAATCCCACTGCGGGACGTGGAGACCAGTCCTTCGGATGGGACCGTATAAACCGAGGCCCCATGTCGCAGTAGGTGTTGGCACGAAAAAGATCCCTCACTGCTCAAAGGCCCTGAGTGCTGAGCATAGGACAAAATTTGTAGCCCTCCACCGGCAAGTGGTGGTGTCTCCATATGAGTGAAAAAATCTCGAGAGGTACGTTAAACAACATACAATCAATCAATCAATCAATCTTCTTTACTCCTGTGCATCAAGTAGGCAAACTATTGGCATGAATGTAATGAGCATTTATTCCTCTGCCAAAATTGTGAAATGCATGGCTTCCTCTCTGCTCTTGGGTTAACTAACTAAGTACATCGTTATGTTGAGAAAGAGTGACTATTCTGAAAGTGAATTTTATGACCCCAGGGTCAGGGGCTCTGGTGTAAGAGCGGGGCTCTGTTGATCATATAGTGAAATGCATTTATTGGTGAAAGGGGCAAATATTTCCCTGTATACAGAAATATACAACGAAAAAATTTTTTTTTAAATCAAATTGCGGTTTTTTAAATTTGTCCACAAGCAACGAGAGAAATAAAACAATGACAGAGTTTGATCCTGGACTTGTGATTGTAGTATTGAGGAGAGGTTTCGATCGCTAACTGAGCGAGTGCAGACGCTTAGATCTTTCGGACTAAAACTCAAGGAGGAGCTGCGGCTAATGGATGAGGAGACGGAGGTAGACATTAACAATGACAGAGCTCGTGCCCTGTTTACAAAAATAATTTATGTTTCACGGGTTATTTTCAATTTGTTAAACTCTGTATAGAACACTGAGCACGGACTGACCATATACTGGGTGTATGTTTTGCTTTTGAACATTTCTACTCTGAATTTTCTGTATAAAAATTCAAATATTATTCATTAATACACAACTAAATTGCCACTTTGTCTTAAGAGGTTTATGTTTCACGGGTGTATTCAACTCTGAACAGAACACTGAGCATGGACTGACTATATATTGGGTGTATGTTTTGCTTTGAGCATTTCTACTCGGAATTTTTTGTATTAAAATTTAAAATTATTCATTAATTCACAACTAAATTGCAACTTTTCTTAAGTATATAAAATAAAAATTATTAATTTGTGAAGTGAAAGGATGTGTCAATCAAACCCATCCAGAAATACTCAGTTTCAATTACTTCAAGATGAAAAAAGATATTGATTATATTAGAAATCTATGTCTATGCAATTTTAAAACTGTTTAATGAATATAATTTTAATACATGTAAAATTATTTTATATTATTGTACATAGAGCTGGAGATGGCTTCGTTTCATTTTAAGGATCCTGTGAGGTCTGTTTGGTTTCAGCCGTGTGTGGCTTTCACCAACCAGCTGTCCCTGAGGAGGAGCCCACTGTCCCTGGTGAGGAGCCCACTGTTCCTGGCGTGGAGCCCATTGTCCCTGGTGTGGAGCCCGCTGTCCCTGGTGTGGTGCCTGATGTCCCTGCGTGGTGACCATTTCAGCCAGCTCACCTGGAACCCACTGTTCCTGAGGAGGAGTCCAATGTCTCTGGTGTGGAGCCCGATGTCTCTGGTGTGGAACCGCTGTCCCTGGTGTGGAGCCCGCTGTCCCTTGTGTGTAGCCTGCTCTCCATGAGGAGGAGCCCGATGTCCCTGGTGTGGAGCTTGATGTCCCTGGTTTGGAGCCCGCTGTCCCTGGTGTGGAGCCCGATGTCCCTGGTATAGAGCCCGCTGTCCCTGAGGAGCCCGCTGTACCTGGTGTGGTGCCTGATGTCCCTGCGTGGTGACCATTTTAGCCAGCTCACCTGATGTCCCCGAGAAGTCTATTCCAGCCAGCGTACCAGCTGTCCGTTGTCTGTCGTTACAAAGTATCCTTGGGTAAAGGGGATTCAAGTTTGTTCAAATGAAGGGCCACGCCCTCTTCCAAGGGTAGATAAATATGAATTAGTGAAAATTAATGGAACTTTGAAAAAATTCTTCTCCTCAAGAACCACTGGGCCAGGAAAGATGAAACAGATTTATATACAAGAGAGTGACAGGCTCCACAAATTCCAGTCTAAACACTCAGTGTCGCAAATTAACTCTACCTTGGAGATCAACTATGTGAAAGAGGCTGTGAAAATTAACCAAAAATTGCGAGTGAAATTAAGGTATCCGACCCATATTGGAACCAAAATTTCTAACCTTAAATATCATTTGTTTGTAAAATATCCTAGAGTAGAAAGGGATTTACCAAGAAAAATTTTCAAAAATTTTATTACCTAAGCAGAAATTAATTATTGAAAATTGTATTGAAGTCTATTGGAAGAAGAAGTTTTTTAAGATAAAAAAAATTAATACTTCAAATATCAAAAAATGCTGTGGTGGAAATATGTATATGATCATTGGGATTAGAAAAACAATTAAAAATATTTTTTTTACCAGACAGATTTTTTAAAATTAATATTTACGGAGTAAAATCAAAGGGAAATAACTCGTCAAGGGCAGGAAAAGGTCATAAATTAGGACATGTCCCACTCTTACATTCTTATACTAAAAGATGAAAATTTGTTCTAACTACACTGATTGTTCAGCCCATACATATCTGTTATGCATTCAATTCCATTGAATCTGAGGCTAATATGGATCGGATACCTTAAATCTTGCGGCTCGATGATCCAAATGAAGGAACTAGTTTGACTTCCCAAAGTGATGTGAGGACGCAACAAGTAAACGCAAGGAGCAGACCAGGATGCGCAGACTACCAAGCAACCGGCAAGCGTTGCGACCACAGCTTGACATGTTGTGGATCTGTCATCGTCGACAACGGTGCTCAAAAAGGAAACCGCCACCGTCGGGAATCTGCAAAGGGACAATTGGCGGCCCAGCAAATGAAATGTCCAAAAAGCTGTTTATCAATTCGCCGTCTATTCTCCAGTGTAACTATCAAAGTTTGCACAAGTTGTCATGTAGCTACATATTGTGGTGTAAAATGTCAAATAGCACATTGGGTTGCACAGAAAAAGAAAATGTAATGCTGTCAAAAATATGAACACCACTTTTTTGCTGAATGTCAGCCTCACAAATTTTCAACAATTTCTGTAAATGAAATAAAAGGTGATGTTTATAATATTGGGCTGAACATTGTAATACCTGTCCGTAAGCCATATCATATCTTTGTATAATTGAATTATTGTATTATCAGAAACCTGTGAAAGCATTATGGGATACAGGAGCCAAGTTGCACTGCTAAGTAGGGATTATTGTCCAGATTTAGTTTAAAGTGTTGAAGAATTTCAACAGTCAAGAGAAATTTTCATTAGTATCTGCATCTGGCTCAGATATTCCTATTGAAGGTTTTCTTATTGTCAGTTTCAAATTGTTAGAACAAGGTAGTGCAATTCAGGTTCCTTTTCTAATCACCAATGTATCTGGTGTGAATGAACCTATTCTGGGATATATTGTAAGCACCTGTTAAAAACTGTACATAGTAGTTATGCTGTTCACTTGTTACTGTGTAGTTGAAAATACATTGACATTGTCCCCACTGATTTCACAGAAGTAGATGTCTACATCTGTTGTGACAATGCAGGTAAATTAATTGGAATTTTAGAGGAAGTATAAAATCATAAATTGACATTCCTTTTTTTCCCTGTAAAATATCATTTTAACTTTGGAAACAAAATAAAATGAATCTTTTTAAGAGATATACCGCCTGGCAGTAAACAATAAGTCCTGGATGAATAATTATATGCATTTATTTTTCGCTTGAAGACTAAAAAGTCCTCAAAATGTATGTGGACAGAGAATGCCAATTATGTAAACGAAGCAGCAGTGTCAAAAAATACTTAGAGTAACATTCTTCTTAAAAAAGGATCAAAACAAGATCTGAAGACCACTGTTTCCAAAAGCATGTTGGATACCATTATACAAGAGGAGCTGCAGGTTGATTCCAAAGTGGAACTCATTTCCATACCGATAACGAGGCTGCCAATTAGATTTAAGTGCAAATAACACCTTTTACAACATTGCTAAGTGAACGTAAATATTTCAGCCGTTTACCAATTTTTGAACTTAGAGAGTAGAAATATTTTTACCATCCTTGCGGAAAATTCGTCGGTCCAAATACGAGGAGAGATACGCACCTGACTAATTCTACAAAAAGTAAGGATGAGTCTCAAGATTTTCTGTTAAAATTACTAAGCCTGAAACAAAAGATCCTGATTGTATCCAGAGAAGAGGGCGCTGGGGGTACATAACGATAAAAAGCTTGTCATACCGTATAGGATTGAATGATGAGACACTTCGACGGGAAGTGAAACCAATTTTAGACTCTAAAGTTGAAGATGATGTCGCCAGTGAAAAGGAGAGGAAATGACGAGTATCCAAAGCAAAGGTTAGCTCTATTACAGAGGAAGCTCACAACTCTCCAAAGAAAGAACAGAAGCAGAAGGATGTCAAAGAGGGTGTTCTCTGGACTGAAATTCAGGAATTACCTGCAGAGATTGCGGTAATCAAGAAGCAAAGTTCCGCCCATCAAGGAGTTCATCAGATACAGACCCTCCCCGTAGATTCCAAATGGGTTGTGAAAAGTGTCGGCAGTCAAACACGGGTTCAACGTGCACTCAATGCTGGATCTGTGGCAGTGATAAACATTTTAAAGCTGGCTGCAAGCAGAGGAGAAGGTCGGAAAATGGAATGGGGTCACGTCGAAGGAGCCAACAGTGGCTCAGAGGTGTTAAAGCTCAAGATGTGTCGGGACCACTATTCATTCTGACTTTTAAATACCAAGAAGTGAAGTTGAAACGATTTCTTCGAACGTTGAATCAAGACTTGTTAAACTCATTGATGATAAGTGTATTGTGACTTGCTATCTGGACAAAGTAAAGTACCTGTACAACCATTGTGGATCACTGCAGCCCAAGTGTCAATTATCTCTAGTCAGTTTCTCTAATAAAAGCCCGAGTAGCCGTAAAAACAACTCGTCCAAGAACGCTAAATGATGCAGTCACGTCAGTCATGCAGGAGGAGTGCATCAGGATGACAGAAAATAAGAAGAGGAATGTTACAGTAGGTATCCGAGACCGCATGTTTATCATTTTCCAAGTGGGACATAAAACCAAGGTGATGCCAGATCATATCAGAATTACAATAAAGCAAACCAAAGAAATGCCACTGTAATTGACGATCAAGCCAAGATAAAATGATATCAATGTAATTCCCCATTAGACGTACAGGGTTCTCCATCATTTGAAATTTTACTGTGTTGCAGAATTTTCGCGGAGCACTAAAATTTCACGGCATTTTCGCGATTAAATTCGCAACTGAATCACCATTATAATTACAAAAGAATGCATTACACACTTCTTTCAAAAATTACTAATTCCTTACACAAATAGTATGGTCGTACATATTGAAAAAAAGTAAAAACACATGCTCTGAAAAACAGTGGAAATTCTGGTCGATACTGTCGAACTCTTTACCAATTTGAAAGTAAATATGCCATGATTTTTGTCAGCTAGTTTTCTTGATCGAATAAATTTATTATCGAATAACAAAAAACTGAAACTTCAGAATAGTTAAATACTTTTATGAGCTCCTTGAAAAATTTAAACAATTTATTTATATGTTTGACTTACCGCAGTACCAACATAATTCTAGAACCTCGGATCTGACATATTGTTTAAAAAAAACAGTACAATGTATTTTTATTACAACTACCAATTAACCGTTAAATAGAAGTGTGAAAACAAATTATTTGTCATTGGTCCTTCATGCGTAAAGTCCGACGAGGGTCGAGGAGATAATTGATTATGCAAGGTAAGCCCTAATTAATTGCTCTACCTGTTATAATTGAGGACGGTAGGATTGCTTGATTTAAGTTTCAATTAGATTGAATTTATGTGTGTTGATTTTCTGATTATCACAGACCTTACTGTGTCGGCAAAATTTTTACTGTGTCGCATGCATAAAATTTGAATCGTTACTAAGTTGGAGAAAATTTTGCTGTGTAAGGAGCAACACAGTAAAACAGCTCATGGAGAACCCTGGACGTAACCAATGAAGATGAATTGAAATGGGAAATGTTTCAAAACAGTGAAGAGTTACGAAGACTGTGTGTTATTCTATGTGATTCCTAGGAAAATATTGTTTATCATATTGTGAAACTTATCTATCCCGATAGTGAGAATATAGTGTGTTGTGTATAGACAGACGAAAGTGGTAATCGGCGAAAAGATAAGCAAAAGAGATGTGCTAATAGACCCCCACGAGCTAAACAGAGAAAGCAGCCGCGAATTGAGATGACGAATGAAACTATAAGAATGACGATGGTATATAAGAAATACTAAGACTTAAAAAGAACAATTTAAGTGAACAAGCCGTTAACACTTTTTCACACAAAAACTTTAACGATCAAATTCCGGTTCTCACGATGAGGAATTACTACAAGTGGAAAATGGAGTTCTTTGCTACCGATGGATGGGAAATAATTGTGAAAAACTTAAAATATGTACTCCGAAATCATTACGTGATGTAGTGTTGTGGCATATTCATGATTCGGAAACATCGAGACATTTGGGAATAAGAAGAACTTATGTAACTAACGGGTAATTGCTATTACTGGCCACATATGCGACGATATGTACAGGATAATGTAAGTTCATGTGAAATATGCGAAGAAAGGAAAAACCCTACCTGTAAGAAAGGAGCCTTCATCAAAAGATATCTGACTGGAGAAAAGTTTGAGCGAATAGCAAATGGTATAACTGGGCCATTTCCTAAATCAGCAAATGGATATCTCTACATACTGGTTGTTGCTAATTACATTACAAAATTCATGGAGATATACCCACTACAAAACAGAAGCTGAAACCATTGCAAAAGTAATATTTAAAGGATGGATCACAAGATACGGTTGTCCAAGAGAAATTCACACCGACCAGGTGAGTCAATTTCAACGTCGTTTAAGCTGCGAAATGTGCAAGGTGATGCAGATTAATAAAACCAGAACAACCAGCTTACCACCCCCAATCTGACGGATGGTGGAACTCCTGAACAGACCTATCAAGGACATGTTATCTAAATATTTGACGATACATCAAACTGACTGGGACAGATACGTGGATGGTTTAGTAATTGCTTATAATACCACCCCCCCCCCCCACTGAAATAACTGGCATTACACCTGACAGGATGGTATTCGGGAGTGAGGCTTCTATACCTTTGGAAATAATGACTGAAATGAATGATAAAGCTGATTACAAAGTTCTAACAAATCTGCCTATGTGAGAAAACTAGAAGAAGAATTAGCAACAACTGGCAAAATAGCGCGGGAAGTTACTGGTCACTTTTCTCAACGTCAGAAACGATTCTATCACAAAATGGTGCGAGATATTACGAATGACATCGGCGAGTTAGTCCGCGGAAACCAACCAAAAATAGTTACCGGAACTAAAGCCAAACTTTCCTGAACATGGACAGGTCCTTGGACCATCGTGAAGAGACTTAGTGATGTCTTATATCAAATAAGAAATGCCAAATCATCAAAATTAGTTGTTCATGCAGACAATTTAAAGCCCTACAAAACAAACCAGATTTCGGATTCTACAGATGTTAATTTACAACGAACATACGATAATGACGACATGGCGGTGAAGAGAAATTCTGCTGCGACAGCGAGACAATATCAACAGCAGACGAAACAAATGAACTGGTTTAGGATCAAACAGCCTACGATGAACCAGTCAAAAAGTAGATTTAGCGGAAAATTAGAATTGACAGCACTCCAAAACCCGTTACAAATTGCTCTGCTCCTATTACGTTATGTTTTATGGACTTTGATATTGAATACTGTTCGTAATCTCAATATCCAGAAGGTAGAAAAGAAGAGTCAAGGAACACGTCAATCAGTCATTCGGAAAATGTGAATTTAGATGAAATTAATATTACTGAAATTGCTTTGGACATTTTGAAGGAAATACCTAGACAATTCGCAGCTCCAGCAGTCCACATAAGCAAAAAAGATTAATGATTTCGAGAACTTCATGTAGAAATCAGGACAATTGTTAAATATGAAAAATAATGTGTGTAAATTTAATTTTCATGCTTAATTGTTTACATGTACCATGACAACTACAAGCTATCATTTTTCTCTTGTTTGTGATTTGTTTCATTAGCCAAGACAAATTGTAACAGTAAAAGTTAATAGTATATACATATTTTATGCTATTAACAATTGTTTTAACGATCGTTTTCATACAATTTAATATGTTTAATGAAGACCAGGAATTCCAACAATCTAATTGAATTCCCATGGGTAAAAATTGCGTTCCTTGTTAGCAAACCTATTTTTATATTCATATGAAGCAGAATTTGTGCAAAATCTTGTACATGAAAAGAAGAAAACACTTGCTGTGGCCCTTCAACTCGACATTTAGATATTTCGACGACGTGTTTCAATTAACAATGGCAATTTCTATTTCTATGTTGATACGATATATCCTGGTGAGCTTGAGATAAGATACCACAGAGTCTGCAGACCTGCCTACCCTTTTCATTGCAAGGGTGTAATTTCAGTGCATTTTTGGTGGAATTTCAGAGGTAAAAGCGTAATCAATCATGTTTTCCTATTTGTTGCTTTACTATAATACTTTTTCTTTAATAACAACCGAACTCGAACATTACTAAGCAAAACTGGCATAAACTTTTCTTTTTCGATTATCTATTGGCAAAAAAAGTGTTGTTAAATACTTGTATCCTATACGAAACAGAAATCAACCGCACACCCTTTATAAAGCATTTGGTCGATTTGTATCAGATCACTTAATTGAATGCTTGCGTTTACATGTTTTCACAAATCGTACAAAATAACACTGCATTTATATTCTGAACACTCACATTTCTCTATCTTGTTCTAAGCAATGCTAAAATAAAATAAATTGAGCATAGAAATGACTGTACTTATTGCAATATCATTTAATAATTACATAAGAAGTGCCTTCTCGTGTTCTTCCGAATCTTCGCCATACCAGTTTACATATAACTACTAGATATATTACGTACGTTACAGAACTGGTCCTCTATTTATAACTTTTACTAAAACTTCTCATTTCATTTCCGGATGTCGTACTTTGACTCTAAATTTATAAGTTCAGAATGGATTTTTAACCAAATTATCAAAAGCGTAAAATTAATATAAGTGGCGTAATAGCGTAATTTTCTGGTAAAAAAGCGGAAGAATTACGCCAAAAGCGGAAGGGTAGGCAGGTCTGCAGTCTGACACATCTGTTTCATACCTGGATATTTTACTTGAAAAAGACGTTAAAAGTAATCTAACACCCAAGCTATATGATAAACGTGATGACTTTTAACTTTTCTATCGTCAACTTCCCTTACTTATGCAGCAATATACCTTCATCACCTGCACAGGGAGTACTAATTCATATATCTCCGTTGATTCATACGCAAGAGCATGCTCTACTATGAACAATTTCTAAAACGAGGTAAATTATTGACAAGCAAGTTGATGAAACAAGAATATCAACCGTCTCGTTTAGAGTCGCCATTTTTTAAGTTCATGGTCGATACAATGACCTAGTCAGCAAATACAATTTATCATGAAGTCAAATGCTGACTTACGTTTTTCATACCAATTGTTGGTCCATAATTATGGCCCTTTCTAAGAAGGGAGAGCATATTGCTTTGCTGCTGTCTGTCGGTAGGTAGGTCTGTCTTTCTGTCGGTCGGTCTGTCTATCGGTCCACTTAGTTTCCGTTCATTTTATTCGCAACCGATGCACATAATGAAATGAAATTTGGTATACAGATACATGTATATCACATGAATATCTAGGTCAAGTTCTGTTTTGGGTAAGATCGCACCATTTTTGACAGAGTTATGCCCCTGGGACTTTAAAAAATTCAACTATTTGCAGTTTCTTTTTATTTTCTTCGCAACTGTTGCACATACTGAAATGAAATTTAGTAAAAAGATTTATCACATGAATATCTAGGTCAAATTTTGTTTTGGGTACAATCGCACCATTTTGACAGAGTGAAGCCCCTTGGACTTCCAATAATTTGCAGTTTGCGTTACTCTTCTTCGCAGCCGTTGCACATACAAAAAGGTTGTAGCCTACACATCATTTTCTTAAGAATAAAAGGGACAAGATAGGGTAAGGCCAGTATTTGGCCCCCGATTTAGGGTGTCTTTCAGAATGATCCAACAGTTTATTCATGAAAACCTGTTTTCACTCCTGCCACAAAATGAGTGTTGGTTTTAAGATTTAGAAAATACAGGGGTCACAGTGAGGTCAGGAAATAGGTAAATTTTCGAAATTTCTCATTTTATGCAAATTTTCATTAATTTTACAGCACATTTTCTTTCGGAAAACATAGAGCACACGCTTGCCTATCTACAAAATTGACATATTTTATACACTGATATCAGATGCAGCATATGTGTAAAAATCTCAGATAGGCAAGCTTGTGCTCCATGTTTTCCGAAGAGAAATGTATCCCAAGTATGATAATATTCCACCAGAATTGAGGAAATTCGGGAAAATGTCCTATTTCTGCACCCTTTAGTGGCTTCCATGTAAACTTTGAATCAAAATTAGTGCTTGTCTTAAAGTTAGCATCATTTTAACTTCTAAACTACAAACTATCACAATTTTACCAGTGTCCTGATTTTTATATCAAATAAGGGGCCATGCAGATTCGGCTGTTACCCTATCTTGTCCTTTAGCGTGTATATTTAACAGAGATATGTCTAAGCCAAGTTCTGTTCTGGGTACAATCGCATTATTCTTGACACAGTTATGTTCTTTGGACTTAGAAAAATTTCAATTATTTGCAGTTTCCATACAGATTTATCAGATAAATATCTTGTTTAAGTTCAGTTTTGGGTACGCGCCATTTTTGCCAGAGTTATGCCCTTTTGGACTTAGAAAAATTCCAATGTGGGGGGAGGGGGCATAAGTGTTTAACATCTCTTGTTTATACACTGAATTGACGACGGATTTTTCTGTTATTTCCTGATTATGACAAGGATTACACAGCGGGTGTGACCGGTCAGCAGGGGATGCTCACCACCCTCCATGGCACCTGATCCCACCTCTGATGTTTTGGGGGTCCGTGTTTTCTTTGCTCCTATTTTGTATTGTTTCATGGACTTTGAGATTGAACCCTGTTCTTTATGTCCATATCCTCATTGTAGATTTGGCTTTTTTTTTTAAATTACTATTTTTTTATTATTTGAGCGGAGTCAAATCTTAAGGCTGGGAAAGTTGTAGCGGTTTAAAGTATGTTATCTTAGTTATTTCATAAATTGATGTCCGTTATTTTTCACACTTTATGTCATTATCTTTAACAGCTTTAAGCCTTTAAGTGCGTCTTAATTACCTCTGTTTGTGTTATGATCAATGCGTTCAAGGGGAATATGCAAAGATTCATAATTCATCGAAACTAAAATTTTATTAAGTTGCTTTTAATAATTTCAAACGATGCAGATACACTGATATATTAAAAAAGAAAACAGACGGATCAATTATTAGCAGATTGAGACTTAGTGCTCATAACCTTGCCATAGAAAAAGGAAGACATTCTTCCATACCAACAGATAAAAGAATTTGTAATATATGTAACACAGGGAAGGTTGAAGAATTTCATTTTCTTATTCTCTTCATCTGCCATAAATACAATGATCATAGGTTAGTTTTTGAAAGGAATTTGATGAATTTTTTCCATGATAAAATATTACATATGTCTAATACTCAAAAAGTTAAACTTTGCTTCAATAGCCATTGTCCAGAAGTACTGAAAATAACAAATTAATTTATTAAAAAATGTATTACATCTAGAAATGACTGAATAACATAATTATTTTACAAATGATCTACAATTTAGCATTGATAATTTATAGCCTTACATTCTATACCAGATTATTGTCGAAATATAATGAACAATCTATTGTCGAAATAGAATGAACAATTGATGATGTGCCTTTGCCAATTATTGTAATTGTGTTTGTGCCAATAAATATTTGTATTCGTATTTATATGTACCGCCTACTGATTGCCATATTAATAATAAATTTATGTAATTGATACATTGACTCCTAGTCTGTTAAGAGGGATCTGTAGTATATATATCGCGCTGAGACTGCATTACCATTTCATTAAGAAAATATTTAGTACGATCATTCTTGGATTATTTACTTCGACGATATGACAATATTCTTGGACACTATTTGGACCTTGTAACTTATTTTGTGTTTGATATTTATGATTGTGTATAATTGGGAGATGTGTGAAGAACCCATTTCAACACATGAGGAGTATTTAATGCCGAGGACAAAAGTAGATAGTAAGGACTAAATGTGAATAGTTAAACAATAAAATGCTTTCTTTGTTTGTTGTTACTGGAATGAACGGAAGCAGCTGTTGCAGAAAAAATACATAATTACGCGGGTTATGTAAATTTTTTCTGCAATAGCTGCGACCGTTCATGCCAGTAACAACAAACAAAGAAAGCATTTCATTGTTTATATTTATATCTGTTTAAATAATCAATTAAAGTAGGATTAAAAAGATTTATTATTGTATTAATGATGCGAACGTCTCTATACGTTTCATTGATGGAACAGCCACTGATTAAGAAATCTGTACAGGCGACCTGCCTACTGTAGTTTATGCAGTGATGAACGCAATGGGGTTTCTTAAGAAATAAAGGAGAAAATATTCAGTGGATGTAAATATTACCTTTTAATTTAACAAAGAGCAGAATTAATATTTAGTACGAGATATCTTATTCTTGTGTTCCTGTTTTGTTTTAAGTCGTTCCATATATTTTCGTACTCAATTTAGATAGTTGTCATACAATGTTTCCGGCTCTACTGGTACGAGTTATCTTATTCTTGTGTTCTCAATGTGTTTTAAGTCGTTCATTATATTTTCGTACTTAACTTAGAAATAAAGTTGTCGTGTAC
>PRKT01000721.1:0-21465 GCA_003671525.1 Saccostrea glomerata
ATCATACAAGCATTACTATGGTTGCTTTATTTAATGCATATATTAGTGTTAACCATTTATAACAATATAAAATAGATGAATATATCTAAAAATATTATAAGTACATGTACTGTAATTGAGATTATATCCAACCCCATTTATTTCTTTGAAAAAAAGGGTTTTAGTTTGTCAAATTAACATAGCTAACTTAAATAAGAGTGATTCTTGTTTGGTTTCTGAAATGAATTAAATGAAATATTCAAAGCATAATTACTGAAATATCATATACATTTAGAAGTAATCAGAAGTAATGTTTTTCCCATTTTTTTTTAATTAATAAGGAAAAGAGAAATGGTAACTATAGTATAAAATCTTGTGGTAACATTTTGTTAGAAATGTGGGGAATATTTTTTTCCTTCACTCAAACAATGAATTTAGATAAAAATATTTTGCAACAATGAAAGGCAATGAAACATTACAAAAATTTCTAAAGTTAAAAAAATTCCTATAACTGAGAAACAAAATTTTAAAATATATATTAAAAAAAAAATAACTTAAAACAAATCTAAGAAGCATAATACTGTACAGTGAAGTGTTAAATAGTAGGTATATCTTTATCTTTTCGGGAAATTTTAACTATGATACACATAATTAATAGTTTTTCAAACGTACTGTAACAGTGATTTGTGTTCTTTGATTGTGGAGTGTATTAAAATACATTATATTAAGTTTTGCTTTAACATTTTTATTGTTTTAAACGTACTGTACATAGCAAGAAATAAAGGAGTCAATGGTGCTGATACACTTGTTGGTGTGACGTCAATCTATAACATTTAATGTAACTGTACGAAGGTTGATACAAAAGTTATTATTATACCTCATTATACATTTTCTAAACAATGTGTTATCTGATTGGTTCTAAGGTATCACGTGTTCAGGCCGTAAAACTTCATTTTTCCCGTCGTCGACACGCTTCTCATCATATTCCACCTCTTCGGAAAACCTAGTGTATTTTCCCGCTATATAGTTCTCGTTCGTTAAACGAAAACTTCCGAGAGTAGTAGACGTCACAATAGCCTGGTTTACGTCACAAAACTGATGATAATGTGTTGACCAAAAGGTTTTATAGAAACTTTACGTAAAAACTGAGAGTGAATTCGAGAGCGGTGCCGAATTTGAAAGCTTATGTTTATTTCGAGGTTTTGCTTGTTTCGGTATAATAAAAAATATATTGCATGAATGTTCGGGAAAAATGAAGACTTATTCAGCCAAGAAACATCGTAAAATATGATTTTTCAATGGCTGAAGAAGTCTTCATATTTCCCTAACTATCATGCAATAAATGTATATTGGAATTTCTTCAAATTTTATTTATTTTTAAGTGGAATTGGTTGAAAATTACAAATGAGAATATAGACACTTGATGAATATTTTAAATAAAAAAAATATTTTAAATATCTTTCATAGTAACTTTATGGCAGTTGACATAGAAATGGTTGTTTAGAAATGCGATGGAGACATCATGTTTATTATAATTTTAATTCTCAGTGCGTGAAATGAGAATTAAACCGCCTATAAAACGAAAAGTATGTCATAATTACGATTGCTTGATCTTTTATTAACCTTTGAGTGGGAGTTTAACTGATTTTACTGGATATTAAGTTTATTCGCTATTTTTTTATTGTTCATCTGTATGTTATTAGAAAACGTCAAATTTCGCTTAATTCATACGTTTTGTGATAATTCCGGGATCAATCTGTATTAAAAGCGAATATTTCTGATATAGGCTTGGGGAAAAAATGCATTTAGTTAATGGTTATCCAGTGATATTAGAAATTTAAGAAAAATAGAACTTCCATGGACGTTAATTAAAGGTGTTGTCGCTTTTTGGAGGCTCTGGTTTAAGTGTGTATCCCCCTAGACAAATTAAAAGCATTAATGGACATTGTCAGCTGCCATACTGTTCATGGCATTCCAACTGATATTGGAACATCATATTGAAGGGCGGGTAGTATTTTGAAATATGAGTGAAAAATGAATCTAAGTTGGTGCGAGAGGATACTCAGGATTTTCTTGAGAAAAAAAAAATATAGAAAAAGACAGCATTATGGAGAATTATATGTTCAAATTGGACATTTGGGCTAGATGTTTCCATCACGCGACGTGGTATAATCTAACATGTTACGTCGAAGTCTCCCCCGGGGTTCACAACTATCAATTTTCAGAAAGCTCGTGTGACCTTATTGGTAATTGGAAAGTGGTGAAATTTTCCAATATTGTTGCAATATGACTCTATATTATAAATATGCCTGTTGTTTGCTATCATCAAATCACGATAACATTTTAGAAAGAAATTCCAAGAACTTTTGGATTAACCCGCGTATATCTCACTTTATGTCTTCTTTATCATTTTTCCTGTCTTATTCTCTCACTCTCTTCTCTGTTATGTGAATGGTACCACATGTTATTTCAATTGTGACCGAGTAGTTTTAGACGGTACTAAGATTTCGTCTGGAACGGCATCCGTTGTTTGCAGAACGAACGGGGTGAGGGACTGTCGGCGTAGAGGCTGTACATGTGAGGTAAAGGGTAAAGGCGCTGTATGGTCCTGTAGGGTAAAAACGAAGTATAGGTGTGCCGTATTCCCGAAGGTCCACCAATATGCAATTCCAGAGATAAAACAAACGATGAAGGATTCCGTATTTATTAGATGAGTCTCAACGATGGCAACATCAAAACATATGAATGTTTGAAAACATATGAATCAACAAACAGGCATATAAAAATGATCCCACATGTTATTTTAATTGACAGGGCTTACGTTTTGTGGACAAATTGACAGATAGAGATAAAGAAAACAGGCAGACAGAGAGGATACATATTCAAACAATATACGCCTTCCAATCAATAATTAAGGACCTTAAAAAATGTGATTGCATTGTGTTGTATTGTAAAAGAGTTAAGGTACACAATATAATTATTGACATTTTTTTAAATAATAAAAGATGAATAAATTATTAATTAAGATCATGGCGAGTTGTTAAATGAAGATTTCACCTTTCATGAAAGGCAGATCAAGAATCATTTTCAGATTACAAAATACATCTTTAATGAATTGATAAATCATCGAAAAAAAACTCTCAATGCTCAATGGCTCTGATTACCAGCCATTGGTATAAATTGGAGTCTTCTATCAGTAAGTGTTTAAAACTCTTCATTTGAGTGAAAACATCTTTCGAAATGCTTGTATGTAAGAAAATCAAGACTTTTAACGTCTTTTACCCTTTTATATGATAATTTTTTTGCAAAGTCTGTTCCCAACGACAATATTTTTTTAACATATGTTAAATGGTTTGGAGGGTACCACACCAGAAGCGAGGTGACAAGAAATTCGAAAACCCTGGACATTAATAATGCACATGCACTGACCCTACAGTGAATATAGCCTAAAATCCGAGGAATATGTGTTATTATGAACTGTTTGCCTTCCATACATTATGTACGGATTATATAATAGACTGTATTATTGTAATGGTTTTTCATTGTAAGCAATGAAAATATTAAATTAAAACTTTTATGTAATTTTATTGCTTGGCGATGTCGACAATTTCATAAAAACGTTGAAATCATTCTGATTCATTGTATTGTCAGGTAACATGTATTCAAAGTTAATTCAATAAGTTTTTTCATGCATTATATAAAAATATTCTAAGTGTGAAGTTATTATTATATAAGTCTAGCAATCAATCCAACTGTTACGTTTTAAGATTTGCATTCGATATCGATTAAACCAAGATCTACCCAATTTACTGGCCATATTAGGGAATGGTGTTTAGTTCTTCCTCTCTGATTCAAAAAATATTATAATATTTATCCGGGACGTATATGTATATAATTTTTCTTTTTACTCTCAACACATGTATCTTCAACATATTGAATAAAAAATGAACGGAAATCTATAGCATTTAAAACTTCAAAACACAGAAAGGGTGTCTAAAGATTAAAATATGCATTTTATCTTGAAGCACAATCGTTGAACGTCACAAGGTTAAATAGAAAATAACGCTTACATTGACCAGAAAGTGTTAAGTTGACTCTTCCATTAGCTGTACCTTTCACGAATAATGCATGGGTTTAAAAACACAAATCACAATTGCTTTCAAGGCAGGGAGTTAAAAAAGATGCAAACGATACATATGGAGATAACGAACAGTATTCAAGATCAAGAGTCCATAAAACAATAAAAAGCGGGAACAGAGCTAACACGGGCCTCCGAAACATCAGAGTTGGGATCAGGTGACATGGAGGAAAAAATAATATCTCTTGGCGACCGGTCACAACCTCAGTGTGCTCCTTGTCATGATCGGGAAATAACGGAAAGTCCAAGTTCAATTCATAATAATATGTATAGATATTGGATTTACAATTAGTATAATAAATGTCAGTCAACATTTAATTCAATGATAAATTGTATTTAAGAGAGAATGTCACGAATCATCAAGCTTCAGATGAAAACTTAAAATTTTAACCTCCTGTTTTCTTATATTGGTTGTAAAAAGTATTCATTGTACACAACTTTCACATATATGAAAATGATGTTTGACCAACAAAACTATTATTTATATACCTTCTTATGTGTTGCCATGGAAACTACCATAAGTGAAGGAAAAAAAAGCTTAAATTTTAACTTTTTTGGAAGAATATTTTTACAGAAAGAATACTGATATCACCCACAACAAACTTTATGCAAACTATTAAAGATATGTAGTGTACAAAAAAGTTTCAAAGCAAATCTAAATACCCATGCATCTGTTGCCATGGCAACACAAATACTATATAGTTGAACAATGTGAAAATTTAAATATTTACCTGTCAAGTTAAAACTAATATATATAAGCATGATCATATCTCCGAAGTCCTGATATCTCTTCACTGGCTTCCAGTTAAATTTAGAACATATTATAAGATCCTTTTATACACTTTCAAAGTACTCCAGGGGACATCACCATCATACCTAAAGGAACTCATAACAGTCTATCAACCGTCAAGAACTCTACGCTCGTATGACTCCAAACATCTTGTGAAACCTCGTGTTCGCACGGAGACATACGGAACGCGTCGTTTTGACCATGCAGCGGCAACTTTGTGGAACGGTTTACCTGATGCTCTTCGCTTCCAGACGTCACTTTTAGCTTTTAAACGAGATCTTAAGACCCACCTTTTTAAGGTAGCATACGACGTATAATTTTTTATTTTTTGAACAAGTTATAAAGTTCGATTGACCTAAGTCTATCTATTTTGGCACAACCTGTATTGTGTGAAAATTTTAATGTGATGTCAATATGATCTTAGTCTAGCAGCATATAATTTTAGCTTACTCTTATGTTAGTTACGATCTCTTAGAATGATTTTAGGTCTAATGTTTTTATGATTATTGTTTTTATGATTATGGTGTTGTATTTAACTACTCAGTACTTGTATATCTGAAATAGTATCTGTTCAGTGCCTTAGAGTAAATCATTTTAAATAGGGCGCTATACAAATTTTATTATTATTATTTATTATTATTATTATAAAATCCACAACAGGTTCAGCATTTAAATGAATTTTATTCTTGCACAATACATGTTGATTTTCAAGACTGACATAAAAAATTGAGAAGCATTTTTACTACTTTTGTTGGAAAACTGTTCAATTTCATGTTTGATTTCTTTAAAGAATTCTTAAAATTCCCTTCCAATATTTTAGGAAAATTTTAAATTTCTTCCAAATTGATACAATTGTATGTTTAAAAACTATCATACATGTACTCTTGCATCATTAATAAATATATTGAAATTTTGGGATAAAAATCCTGTAATGTGCCTATAGCAACCAAATTTACTGCATAGCAACCATGACATTTTTGAAACATCAGGTCAAAAAAATAGAGGAGAACATGTATTATAAGTATAAATTAATTGAAAAACCTTTTTTTCTTTAAAGAAATATATATACTGAAATTTATACAGTGATCATATTCTGTGCATAGCAACCAAATTAGGTCCATAGCAACAGAGCTGAATAGACATTTTGTTATTCATGAATTATCAATAAAAAACTATTGATGATACTCCAAAAGAATAGTTATGGGAATTCAAATGGATAATCTAATAGTGTGCATTCTTAGATGCAATATTTATGTAATATTGGTCTAAGATTTTGATCTACAATAGTTATAAATAAAACTAAGAAGCAATTTCAAGGACACTGTTCCACTAACTTTATAGAAAGGAGTATGGATGGTGAAAGGTGTCGTAAAAAATTAGTGAAATCTCTCTTTCTAATATTTTGCTAAAATCTAATTATTAGGAGAGTGGTTATCTTTAAAATTGATAGGTATCCAAGAAAAAGAATTTGATAACAATAACAATACAGCATATACAAATTGAAAATGGTCTAGCAACCATAATCAGATCATAGCAACAGTATAGTGTTAAGACAGAAATTGATCTATTTTTTCATTTAATAAACTTAATAGTCATTTAAAAATTGTTTATACAAATTTTTAATAGATAAGTTGATTACTTTTTACACCAATTTAATATTTTTTAAAAAATTCATATTTTTTCTTAGGAATATATATCTGACCATAGCAACACTGAGTATGAATGAGCAAAATATAATGACAAAATTTGTTGCTGTGTTCCCCAGTCAGTAGAAAGGTTATAGGCTTTGGAAAGAAATCGCAGTATGTTGGTGTCAGCAGAATCTGAAGCAGTTTTCAATGAAGCATCCAGCAGAAGAGAGCCTTGACCTGGTGCAAGGACATTCACAACCTCTTGAAAAATTGATTTGGCTGATGATATATAATCATTTTTGTACGGTCAGATGCTTTATTCCAATCTGTTTTGAGTTGCTTCTTTACTGGACTTAGGCCACAGCTTTGCAGGAAAGTGTTTAAAGCTTTCCTCTTGTTATTCATGCTTTCTAGGTGATCACCTCCCTCCTCTTCCTCATATGTATCTTGACTGCTTGGTAACCAGAGGCTGCCTTGTGAATTTATGGACATTTGCGTACTTGTCTACAAAGAAAATTTCTTTTTAAGACACCAACTTAACCAGAATTGAAAATGTTATACCCTCCTATCAATAGGACATGGTCCTCAAAATGGCACAAAGTTTGCTTGGATTGATACTCTGCTTAAGGAATGACTAATTCTTAGCCAAATTATTCGATATAACCTGGTTTGAGTCAGTTTACGCTTGGGGATTATAAAAAAGTGTAAACTGACCCAAACCAGGTTATACCTGAATAATTTATTTTCTCTTGCATCAAGCAATTTCATTGGCCAAAGCATTCTGAGGAACATATAATATTTTGGATAACATAACTTGCCTACGTCAAAATGAGTTATGTAACGTCGCCGTAGCGTTCAAAGAGCGATAACTCTTTATTTTCAATCCTCTGAATGAATTACGCAAAGTACGTTTAAAAGTTTATTTACACTATTTACACATCATAATAAAATCACAATAACATCCAATAATCACACACATATAATCCCAGTATTAAAACAATAATATAATCCAATGTTCACATAAGTACAGATTCTGAGCAAGTGTTTTTGTCTTAGAACATCCCCCCTATATATATCTTTAGGCCATTGCTCGCGAGGAGCAATGCGTTTTTGGTCATTACATAATAGTTTACCATTGCTCGCGAGGAGCAATGGTACGTAAACAAAGAATACAGGTATCCATAATTATAATATAACGGAATCAAAATATAAACAAACATAATGAAATAATTAAAGACCGTTACAGTTACGTCAAAAACGTATTACTGCGCTTGATGTTATTTTTAAAATAATGCTCAATTTGAAGCCTTTTTCCGGAGGAAATATTGTCTCATTGTCTAGACTGAAATTAAATTATAAGGAATGAAGCTGATTTCTACTTATTTTATCAGATATAACAAAACTTGGGGCAGTTTACGCTTCGCGGTTTATATATCGTAAAAAAGCCCCGAGTTATGTTATATCGGAATAATCAGATAACATAAGTTGAAATAAGCCTCATTCCTTAAATAATTTTGCCAAGAATTAGAGTCATTCCTTATAATTTAAATTTAGAATAAACAAAATTAATGTGGATGTAAAATTGTGCTGCTTTTTATGAGTTAAAATTTGCCGCTCACTAATACAACCATAGTAACGGAAGTGATGGGAAACAAGGGGAGGTAAAAACTGATACACGGAACTAGCAGCAATGATGTTTGTTTACATGTGGGAAGATCGAGTTACTTTTTGAAGTTAAAGGTACATTTATTAAATCTGGAATTTTCCATGAATCCCGAGGACTGAAAATGAGGGGATTGCATGGATTACTGATTGGACAGATTTTAAAGTTGCAAAGAAATTGCAATATTCAACAATCGAAATTCCCCCATGTACTAAACTTTCATGGATTAATCGCTATCGAGCAAAGAAAGTTGTGAAACAACCATACATGGCATACATACTGTTGAAACATGGAAATATAACAATGCCGCTTCCTTCACAGAATATCCAAAAATATTTTGATTATTACAAAAACTAAATGCACTTGTCTTCTAATGCTTAATTAGCATTTTCATCTTCATGTTTGTTTTACATGATATTCACATCTGCATGCATTTTTTTTAATTGTAGCAGAGCACATATATAATTATTTTGTTGGAGAGGTGAAGTTGAATATCTATATGTATTTATTTATATGTATAAAACTGTACTTTAATCGGAATTTCATAACTGTGCTAACTGTATTATTTTTTTTATTTTTCATGTACCTTTCCACTGATGATGGAATATACAACCCACCCAAGGTGCAAAATCCAATTGACCGAGTGCCAAAAGGTCTGCATACATTTCTCACTGACACTATCACTGGGGATTACGCAAATATTTATGAAACTGTGCTGTGTTGTGCTATGTTACAATAACTGTGTTAATCCATAAACACTGCTTATGTGACTATACGAACATTACACGAACGGTGATTATTGTGAACTATTACGGTGGTGAACTGTGCATTATTGTGACAATTCTCTAGTGAGATGTTATGCATTTATACACGAATATTTCTATTATGTTTTATGTTTTTTCTATGTTTTAAGAAAAAGTTATAATGTAATTTTATTTTTTTTTTTTGGCACTCGAATACATTTTGTTAAAATTTGGAGCACCAAATTTTTATGGGCGCGGAAGTAATTAATATAGAATTTTTTATATTATTTTTATTTATTTACCTTAATCATAAATATTACTGATTATTTCTATTGTTATCATTATTTTGTACAACACGTATGTGTTTGTGGTTTAAGTGCAAAGTTAGGTTGTAGAGTAATTTATTCAATTGTAAAGAGGGTCAACATGGACATGTATTCTTTTTGTTTATAAACTGTAACACATAGATCAAGCACGGTAACAATAAACACATTCATTCATTCGGACATATAAGATATTTCGTATCAAATGAATATAGCCGGTCAAGGCATAAAGACTTAGATATGTCAGAAAATAAGATTTTAATTAATTTACTCATAAAACAATGGTCGCGTGTGGTCCGAATGAATTGTCATCGCATAAGTGCCAAAAGGTCGACAAGTTGTGAAAATGCCATGGAAACCGGTTCTGGGGTATAAAACGGCCGTGCGGGCCCTGACAACCTCAGTTGCGGTTTCTTGTTAATAAAATATCTTAACCTTTATACAACTTGTCTTCTTTTAAGGTACGTATGTTTTAATTGTATAAATATCTATCTAAGTACATTTATTATTTTAAAGTCTATGTAATTCTAAAATTTGTTTACTTGAAACTGCTTTGTTAAATTACTATGAAACAGAATTTTGTACAAAAGAGAAAAAAATTAAATGTTCATAATTGTTACCTATTAATGTTTTTATTTTCAGAATGTTTTGTTAAATTATTATTTTGATTTTTATTATATTGAGTTGCGGTTTCTTGTTAATAAAATATCTTTACCTTTATACAACTTGTTTTCTTTTAAGGCCAGCATTTACAGAGGCTGAAGTCAGGTCATATAGCCATCCCTCACTAGCCAAGTGAGAGCCCAGCTCACAAAAAAATAAAACATAAGCAAATTTCACTAATAATAATAACATGCAACCAATGAGAGGCGAGAATACAAGCAAAATTAAATTATTTATGTATAGTGATAAAATAATGTGGAATAACTTCAGTACTTTTGGTAATAAGCTTGGACAGATATGTTATATTATCTCACCATGAATGATTATAAAATTCATTTTATTGTAAATGTTGTGAAAAATTTGAATATACATGTATGTATATATAACATTAAAAAAAGGATATTTAAGTTGATAATTTTATAAGTAAAAATATCCTTTAAGAGACTTATAACAAAAAAAAAATTAAATCTTATATCTTAAATTGCTACTTACAAAGTTACAATCTGATTAAAATCATCTGTATTTGTGCTTGGATTTACACCATCAGATGATTGTAAATAACTGCTGGAAGGTATCCTATGAACTGTGAGTTCTTGATTTACAGATGAGCCTCAATTTTCTTTAATTGTGTCTTGTACAACAGTGTTTTCTTTTCCGGATGTCTTAAAAAAAAAAAATAGTTAAAATAAAAAATTAAATAAGTAAGAAATTTATGAAACTAGAAATATGTCCATAGGACATGAATGCCCCTTCAAGGGTATATTAGTAATGGAACATGAAAATTTGTATTAGTGTATGAAATTTGATCAAAATATCTTGAATAATGATGCAGTTGAATTGCTTACATCAGTATGTATCAGCATATGAAGTCTGACACTAATTTCTTTAAAGTGAGGTCAAGGTTAAAGGAAATGCCAAGGTCAAAAATGTTGATGCAGTTGAAAAGCTCTCATCATTATGTATCAGCATATTAAGTTGAAAAAATATTATGAATGGTTTATTTAAAACTGACTTAAACACATTTGATAAAAGTGAGGTCAAGGTCAAAATGAAGGTCAAGGTCAAAAAAAGTTAAAGCAGTTGAATTGCTTACATCAATACGTATTAGCATATGAAGTTTAACACTTATTTAGGAAAGGTAAGGTCAAGGTCAAAGGAAAAGTCAAAATCAAAAAATGTTGATGCAGTTGCAAAGCTCTCATCAATACCTATCAGCATATGAAGCTTGATGAAAATATCTTGGATAGTTTTTTTTAAATAAGCTTTGCACTGAGGTAAACGCAAAGTGTGACGGAAGGACAGATGGAAGGACGGAAAGATGGAAGGGAGGAAGGATGGAAGACGAACATGACAAACACTATATGGCCCGGACATATTCATACAAGGGCATAAAAATATAACCCCCCTCATTATTTAAAATTAAAAAGTATCAAAGTAAAGCAATAGGTCACTTAAAATTCTAGGGTAAACAATTTATTAAAATTGATCAATGTCAGACCTCAATATAATTCAGCTTTATTTACTTTTTAGACAATAACAGCACTAAATTTGAAAGTTGTTCTCGATATAATGAGCTAACAAGGGCTTCCAATATCTAGTGTCCATGTTTTATGACCCTTGATTTCTGATCTTTTTACTCGTGGTTTAAAAGTTATGGTGAAAATTCGAAAAAAGCTATTTTTAGCATATTGGTTACATTTTACTTTATAAGGTCATTGATCTTGGTGTCATTTGAAAGAACTTAATTAGTGTAGTATGCTTACCAAATATGTAGTCTCTATCGCCTATGGTTCAAAAGTAATTTCGAAAGTTCGAAAGAACTTAATTAGTGGAGTGTGCAAACCAAATATGAGGTCTCTATCTATCATGGTTCAAAAGTTATGGTGAATGTTAAAGTTGACAACAGACAGACAGACAAACAGACAAACAGATAAACAGACAAACAGACAGGACAAAAACAATATACACCTCAGATCTATCAATCCGGGTGCATTAAAAATCTGCTTATATGGTAATACCTATTCGGAATACCCTAGGCACCGTACATTATTTGCGTAGGACTTTAAATTTCTAAACTGAATCAAATAATCCTTTACTGACCTTTTCAATTCCTAATAGCATTTTGTTTAAATTGTTACACTACATTTGAAACTTTCCTACATAAAATATGCAAAAAGTTTCAAAAATTTCAAGTAGTTCCTATTATCCTATTATCCCACTTATCTGTATTTCTCCGTTACAATCGTCTCAATATTCATGATAAATGATCAAGTTGTGAGCATTCTCTACAATTAGACCTTAACATGTAATTTATATATGTTTTATAAAAAGACATGTAGCAATAGGGGGCACAAGGGGGCCTGTCACCCTTTTTTTCTAAACATAAATTTCAGCATTGAAAATGTTCATTGAAAGGCCGGTTGGGTCCCCTCCCCCTCTCAATAAATATTCATAAAACAAAAAAAAAACACCACAAGAAACAGAAACATTTTGTTTGTTTAATTTTCATCTATAAAACAAAAATTAGCGGTTCTGCTTGAAATTAAGTTTTTATATAAGACAAAACCCCAAATAATACAAAATTTTAGCATATAAACAAGAAATCCAAAACTACTTAAAACCATGTATTGGGTGTCAAAATCCAAGGCAGTGGGGAACCAGGCACTGGAGGATAATATATATACATGTAACTTTGGGGGAAAATTGAAATGGACTTCTGCATGTAAAAAACAACTAAAAAGAGATTTCCTAAAAAAATATCAAAGAGAAACTACGAGTATTTGAAGTATCAAAGAATCCATATGCGACAAGCTTAGCAACACAAAATTCTGAGGAAATTCGGTCATTTCTTTATATGCTACATTGAATGGATATGCACAGGATATTATGTTATATCCCATACATTTTTACCTAACAGGAGTCCATGTTTTTTTATTTAAAACTCATATTATCATTACCATGATTAGCCTAAGTATGGCATTAACGTTAGACTTGACCAAGTTTTTGGGAGTCTGCAGACAAATTACTTTCCCTAAATTTTTAATATTACCGTTTTTCATGATATGAATTTAGATCTTAAATCTGTATACTTAAGTTCTACTTACGTGACTAGTCTGCTTACCGGTCAGCTCAAGCTCTGTTCCACTGTAGCCCCGTTGTCACAGACTCAACACAGAATTCGTCAGCAAAGTTTGCCGCCATATTGCATATGTTGTTTACACGAAAGATTCAGCTAAGGGAAGTAACTCTTTGAGTTTTTCAAGCGCTTTAAGTGAGGTAAACGTTCCGAAATTGCTCATAAAAATTATCTGCAACACATGCTTCTCATTTTTTTGCCGAATCTTTGTAGAAAAGGAAGTGTTTGTTTAATTTTTAATACCAAATTTAGATAATCTTGTTGTAGATTAAAGAATATATTACGGAACTTCCGAGATACGTATCCGATCTGGGTTGTATGCTTTGTTTGTGTTAATTGTTAGGCATACTCACTTCCGGTTTACAGAAAAATGACATTGACATCGCTTAACGATTTCGATTCCTGGCAAGTACCTGGTTTAAAGCATTTAAAGCATTTTTTATCAACGAAGGGTATTACATGATCCATCTATCGGAAGGGACATCTTATTAAATTATGTAAATTGGCTGTAGAAATTAATTCAGAACATGAAGAAGTAAACAACCTTTACCAGCTGACCAGTTCACTGACAAGAATCAGTGAAGAATCCATGTCGAGTACAGTGTAGGCCTAGGGTGCTGCTTGTTGTCTCGTCTCTGGAACTGTCTGATACTAAACATAGAATCATGCTGCATTTGCGAAATGGTGAATTTTGACAATGTCAACATGAGAGCTTGTAAACAGTTTGTACCTATTGTCATGTTTGTACAATTTCAAACCTGGGGAATCCCATCCTACGCGGAGTAGCCAAACCAGAACGTGTCCAATCTCAATGTCAGGTATTGTTTTTGAGTATGACAACCATTCATCGGCAGAAATATCCTTGATGTGGGGTAAAACAACTTTATTGGCTGTTTAGCGTACCACGTCGAAAGCACCAAATTCATTAATTATGGAAAAATACAGTCAGGTGGATGCTCTTGTGTTGCGTAAGAATCATTTATATTTAAAGAAAAGGTCACTAATACTAAACTGTAGAAGATTATTTTAATTCTTGAAATATATTCATTTACTTGATGTTAATAAATTTAAAAACATGTTATTTTTTAATTACAGAAACAGACACATACTAGTCGGAACTGATGTCTTATGTTCATGGGATAAACCGCGCTCTGCATCATGACCTGAAAAAATTCAGAATGTACAGGATCACAGCTCTAACTCGACAACTGAACACGATCAACACAGTCTGGGTCATACTATATTCAACCCTTGTAAAAGTATTTAGAATGACCACGGAATTGTTAGTTGAAAATAAAATTATTTGATTTGTGCAAGAACTCTAATTCACTTTTACTATAACACTTGAACCACCATACTAGTGAGGACATTCTAGGATTACATGAAGCAAATATAAAGAATATTTCTGTGACTTCAAATTTAGGTATTCTTTCCCTTCCTAGTGCAAATTTGTTTTACCAAACAAGGATTACTTACCTTAAAAATATATTTAATTTGATTCTGATGTTTTTAATTATTTGATTGTGATGTTTTTAATTCTATTGTACAAAAGTGTACACTTTTCTTTGAAATGTAACTTTATATTAATACTATTCTATGACAGAGAAAATAAAATGCATACAGGATGAATAAATCTATGCATCATAGACAGGATAATTCAGTTTTTTTTTACCTGAAAAGTTGTATACATTTTTCTTTTGAGTATACCATGCATTCATTAAAATACACAAGAAAGCTTAATTCTTAATTGGTATGGTTTATATTTCAACTTTTTATATTACATGTACCGGTACATATTCTCTGATATTTCTTCAGAAATTCAAAACTTATAAAGTATACATACTGGTCACAGAGACTTCAAGTTTTACTTCCTTCATAGTGCAGATGTTTTTTTTTTGTTGTTTTTTTCAAAAGGTTTCATTAATGTTTATAACAGGGATTTCATTATAACTGTCGGGAGTTTTACAGCATTAAAACAGATAATTTTCCATCTTGTATTTTAACAATAATCCTGTACACATTTTGATACAATCTACGAATTTAGAAAAAAAAAACCAAATTAATAGCTTGCTATAATATTTTAATGTTCACTGTATTTCCAGATACTGAGTATAGCAGACAGCATATGATTTGAAGTGAGAATAACATGATCAATTGATAATTTTTTACTCAAGATCTTTTTACAAACCCACATTTTGATGTTTCTTTACAACTCCACATCAAAAATAACTTGCTTGAACAAAAATGAATAAGATTATGATAACTTGTTGTATTTTGAAATTTGAATGTCTTTCTTTTCCACTTTTAAAATTTCAGATGTAATAAAATTTGTTAATATAGTTTTACTTAATAACTTGCATCACCATTTTTCTAAAGTAATGTATAATCAAAATATTGTACACTACATTAGAATTAGAACATGTAGAGAACTTATCAGTAGTCAAAGAATGGATTTAAAAAAAATCAATAGAAATTATATCCAAGTAAACAAGGTAAATGCAAGGTTAAAAAGATGGTTCCCATCTGGAAAATGCACATTTTTTTCACTTTTTTTTTTTACAAGTGGAGAATCATTGTTGCAGAGAAAAGCAGTTACACCCAAGATTTGATTTCCGATTGACTTCAAAGTTAAAGGCATGACATCCGATAAAATTGAAAGGTCTTGAGTCGTTGATTGGCTCTCTCAACATGAATGCGGAGTCTTGCACTTTGGCGGTACTGTCTGTGCACTTGCTATGTACGGGCAAATGGATTACACTTCCATCGTTAAGTACAGTGACACTCTGTAAAAATCAACATACACATAGAGAATATTAATGCTGAAAGGTAACATCAAACCTGTTTATCAAATTAAAAATTTAACCTGCAAATTTTATGGTCTATAAACAGAACAGAACATTTCTTACATGTAGGTTGAACATGTGAATTGATGTACTTAATTTCTGAATCAATCTAATTAAAATTAGATGTTAGATCCATTTGCACACTTGCTACACTAACATCTAACAACATCCCATTGAGATTCATGTCTGCAATGCAGCATGTGGTCATATTCGGAACATTTCTAGACTTATATTTGCTTCAACAAATAACCAATGATTTTGCAAGCAACAATTAGAATGGTTGATAGAATTTGACCTCTGACGTGACCCTCAATAGAATGTTGTTAGATGTTGGTGGAGTGAGTGTGCGAGTGGATCTAACATCTAATTTATCTAGTACTTACCTTGTACATAAATTAGATTATTACACATCAACATTGAAACTAGAGATTGGCAATCTGCAGTCGTATTATTGACATCCTTTAAATGGACAGGCAGGACAGCCATCAATGAAATATAAGGTAAACACTTCCAGAATCATATTTTACTTCCTGGAAAATCTGATTGAGCCACCTGCCTAAAAGGAAAAAAGAAACTACATATATTTGTTTCAATGTTTACTACATCATAAACTAAAATTCATATATTATGTTCCTTTTGTTTTGTACATGCACTGTAAACAATGACTTTCTAAACAACTATTATACACCACATTCATATTCTCATTCTATTTGAAATAAGTGTCAGGATTAATACACAGATGTGGTAAATACATGGGCACTGGAAGTTCATTTAAAATATTTGTTTGCATGTATAAATTCTATCAAAGGTCTCTGTGTTGACAAACATCCTGTATTTTTCAGCAATAAATTGCAAGTAATGCCCTTAATATAAAATCTACTCCACAAATGACCTCAATATATAAAAATACATTGTGTATATTTTGCGTGTTTTTAACCTTTCATGTGGGGCTTTACAAGACAAAGTTTATTTGCAGCTTACTGACAAAATATCAGGTGCCCATGGTCCATTATTTGGTCATCAATTTAAATTAAAACATCTAAAGACTGATTTAAAAAAAAAACAACAATATTTAATGTTTTATTCTATCTATCTGTGTCGGGGCGAAGGATTGCCTCATTGCGATGTGGTTTGGTGTAGACATGAAATGTTACCTTTCATCCATGGCTAGGCAGCTAAGTTAGATTTCTTCCGATCATCGGCAGTACAGCCAGGTACAGAGCACCGATATAAACTGGGGTCATCCAGTGATTTCTTTGTCTGTGTCCGTTCTTTTGCCATTCAAACCACATAAGCGCGCGCCTGCCAACTTTCACTTTCTGTGATGACGTTTGCCTAACAATTGGTGCATTATCACGTGACAGATGTTCTAATTACTGAACCAAAAACGACAGTAACTATGTATCTCGGAAGTTCCGTATTATTTAAGACAAAACTAGAATATAGAAGCATAAAAATATTTTTTATTACTTCCTAACCAGTGATGTTTAGTGGTAAAAATATTAGAATAAGTTTCTATGCTTATGTTTTAACTTTGATTTAATAAGATGTGACACCTATGTATCTACAAATTAAAAATGTACTAAATATATATATATATACTTTCACCGATATGGTTGCACACTTTGGGATGTTTGGTCTTGGTTTCCATGGTAACGGTTCACAAAGGCCACATGTTTTATACAAAATGTTATCAGCGCATCCAAAATGATTCATTATCAATGCCATTTAAAAAAGCTAATTATTCAAGTTTCCATGATATATATAGAAGAAGCTTGACGGTTCGTGACATTCTCTCTTAATGTCAAGGTCATTGTATAGAATATAGAAATGGATGTCTTTAAACGAGACTGCTGATATTCTTGTTTCATCTACTGGTTTTCAATAATTTACCTCCTTTTAAAAATAGTTCAAATGTAGAGCATGCTATTTCACATTGGAACAATTAAGACATATAAAGTCCGTATGTAGGTGATGAAGGTATATTTATATAATAGTGTTGCATTATGCATGTACTATGCCTAAATAGTAGGCAGGGTTTGACACATGGTGCACGAGCTTGATAATGCAACACTATTTTTATTATTATGCTGACTGTTGTAATTATTTATGCGGCAATCCATTTGAATTTTTCCTGAAAATATCGGTGCTAACACAGCGCACTTGCAACTCATTCAAAATCTTTATGCTAAAATTGGTTGCATACTTAGTTATTTTGGTTACTAGTATTTTCTCTAAATAAGTCAGGATTTTCTGTTCCAAAGCAACTCATCTTTATTTTCTGTTTTGTTAGTAAGACTTATTTGTTTGCAGACGTCGATTTTCATTGATAATTGTCTTTAACATCCTTCAATCAAGCGTCATATAAAAAAGCGTTTTCATGACCCTACGAAATTAGTTCATCTAACGATCTGTATGCAATTAGTTTGGAACTTTGCTGTACATATTAATCTAAGGTTCCTTAGAATAATATAACTGTTTTCAAATACAATTTGTCTATTTTCTCCTTCTTGAGTCAATTGTATAAAGTAAGTTTATATATCTTATAAAATTCTACCAAGCAGTGATCGTCTCTGTGGCGTAATCGATAAGGCAATCGGACTGACAATCTCGTGGTCGTGAGTTCGATCCCCGGCGTGTGCACTGAAGAATTTTATTCAGTAAATAAAGCCGTGCACTATTTCTGCATAGTATGGTTACGCTATATAAATCCTTAGACCACTATTCGAAAATAGTAGGGTATGGGTTCTATAGAGACAAATTGACATGAAGCATAATAAATAATTTTTGAAAAATCTGTCGATAATTATGTATGTATAATGGCCTAATAATACTTATTAGCAAACGCCAGTCAGCATAAATAAAACTCATACTTGAAATTGAATGTCGAAATGCATTTTCTAAAAGAATTTGTTTTCGATTTTTGATGAAATGCCCAATCCTTAGTAGATGATTTTAACCCTCAATACTGTAAATATGGTAGGAAAGATTTTCATGAACGATGTCACCACTCATGATCGGTAAACAAAAACGTGCAAGGCACCAAGTACTTTCAAAAAGTTAAATATGCCGGATACCTCTCATGGAATCATGGGAGCAAAAAATTGTAATAAACTAAGATCAGAAGGGATGAAAAATTTGTCAGACATATAAAAAAGTTTGATTTCACTTTAATATGTGACCAAGCGTTCCGAGCTGAAAGGTAAAAAAGAAAGGGTTATAACTTTAAGGAATTTGTGCAAAATCACACTGTGCTGTTGTAATTAAAACAAACGTCTTGTTAAGGTTTATCTATTTCTAGTAATAATCATTCTGATTTCATGCATTAGAAAATCAGAAACTAACGTATCGTGAAAAAACTACTTGTAAATTCAAATTCAGAATAAGGTTAACCTTGAGATTCGAACAAGTTTGAACGTTGTCATTAAAATCACTTCATTGCTTCTTGTTTAGTTACATATCCATGTCCGAGAGCTTCAATAAAAGTTTAAATGTAATTATATGCATTTCATTTTGATGCATTTTCAGTCAGTGATATAATTTTAAAGTGAAAACATGTACAAATTTTATATACATTTATAAGAGAGACAAAGAAAAAAAAGAGAAACGGAGAACTTGTGACCATTTATACGTTATCACAAAAGCAGGTGTGATGGTCAAACCCTGAGGATTTCCAGCCAAGATGCTCCTTTATTTTGATAAATATAGCTACACTTTTATTTTCTTTATAACAGATTAACATGTAATTGTTTGGAATAGGGTAAGTACAAAACACCTTCTTCAATATCCCTGATATGTACATAATTCCTTTAATAATATCCTTGATTTTTAATTGCTCTTTGCTGAAATAGCTGACGATTGCTTTTTTAATCCATTAGTTATTTTGGAGTTATTGGGAAAAGGCTACACACATTCAAATGGCCCAGGTTCAGCATGAGTACTTTTTCTCGTTCGTTTTAATTATTTCCTACACATTCTTAGAATTCATGAAATGGTCTCAAATATACTATAAGCAAAATTAATTAAATTTGAAAAATACCTTCCATTTGAAAATCAATTTTAGAATCATCGGTATTATGTACATGTCTATCATTGCCTTTTTATATCTGACCTTCTTGAAACAAGGTACAAGTATAAAATTTTAAAGTATTAAATCTACATCCAATTGATGCAAATAAGAATCAGTTTTAGTCTCATACAGCAGACATAATAACTATTTCTACCTAGTGCATTTTCATTTATTTATTGTTTATATCTGCATGAATTAAAATGTTAAGTTCAAAATATAGTAAATTAGAATACATTTTGGTGCTAGATCCAATATGACGTCATAATTGATTCAAGCTTAATTTTAGTTTTGTAGAAATAATGTAAAAAATAAAACTTTTTCAATGCACTCATCTTGAATTCATATAAAAAGGAACCCCAAAATCTATATTCAATTTTAAATCAGTTTAAGGGGGGACCTATGTCCAAAATGTCTTTGTGTGAAATTTTCAAAACTTTGACATTTCTTTCCTGACCACTTGCTCTTAATGTTTAGGTATTAACAACAATACATTTAAATGCTTATTTTTACACAGGAGCACGTGCAAAAACAGTGTGAAATACTAAAAATATATTATTTTCAGACATTGTTGTTTTACTGCAAATAAACGATATAAAAAGACAAACAAGAGGCCCACGGGTCTTATAGGTCACCTGAGCATTATGCAACAACTTTTCAGTTATTGCATTTGATGCATGTTTCAAGCCAGATGGTATATGGCATTCACAATTTTGAAAGAGGCACCATTGATCATCATAAAAATACACTTAGCAGTTGCTTAGCTTGGTTACTGAATACCCATACACAGGGTAGGGGAACAAAAATGCATTTCAACTAATCAGTAATATTCAGTAATAATCAGAAGTGCCCCTAACACTGTGACATAAACCCATGACCCTAGGTCCACACATTGCACAAATTTTAAAAAGGCACCCTTAAAATTGCCTTTCAAAAAATAAATAAATGTTTTATAAATACAAAGCAGCAGATTTCAAACAATTAATTCATTTTCAGTATATAAGTAAAGCCCCCCCCCGACCTTTGGGCCTTGAAATTCACAATTCTGGAAGATTAAGGCCCTTGCTCATCATCACTATATAGGTAGTTCATCTGCCTGCTTCATACCCAGAGACAGAGAAGAAAATTTTCAAAGATTTAATGTATTTTCACTATATAATCAATTAAACCCCGCCCTAACACTGAGAACCCCTGACCCTGGGGCCATAAAATTCATAATTTTAGAAGAGGCATTCTTGCTCACCATAACTATGTACTTAGTTAATTTAATTTCTAGGAGCAGAGAAGAAGATTTTCAAAGAATTCATGTATTTTCAATATATAATCTATAGAGCCCCACCCCAACACCAGAATCCTTGAACCTGGGACCATAAAATTCACAATTTTGGTTGAGGCACTCTTGCTCATCATAACTATGTACTTAGTTAGTTTATTTAATATCTAGGAGCAGAGAAGAAGATTTTCAAAGAATTCATGTATTTTCACTATAT
>PRKT01000721.1:21608-62796 GCA_003671525.1 Saccostrea glomerata
TTTAATACCCAGGAGCAGAGAAGAAGATTTTCAAAGAAATAATGCATTTTCACTATATACTTATTTAGCCCCGCCCTAGCACTAGAACCCCTGACCCCAGGGCCATGAATTTCACAATTTTGGTAGAGGACTCAATGCTGATTACAATCATGCAAACAGTTTGACTGCTTGATGTCCAGGAGTAAAGAAGAAGATTTTTAAAGATTGCATTAAATTTAGTGATTTTGGCCCCACCCCTCAGGCCCCAGGGGGGGCAGGGATCATGAAATTCACAATTTTTGATCCCCTTCACCCATAAATGCTTTGTGCCAAATTTGGTTGAAATTGGTTCAGTGGTTGCAGAGAAAAACCTAAAAATGTTCAAATGTTAACACACGACGGACGACGGACGGAGAACGACGGACGACGACGGACAAAACAGATAGCAGTAGGTCACCTGAGTTTACTCAGGTGACCTAAAAAAGTCCAATCATATTCGAAATCAACAGGTATTTAATCTATACATGTATGACTTGTTTCTTTAAAATGAAGGCAAATTCATTGTAATTCATATCGCATGAAAAATTACAAAGGAGCACAATGTAAGTATTAACCCGTTTTTCTTGTCATATTTTTTTATTTTCCGACATGCATAACAGGTAATATCTTAAAATGTCTTTGTGTGAAAATGTTATAATTCATATTTATTGAAAGAAATGATTTATCTCTTTATTTCAACAATGAAAAAAAAGTATACCTTTATGATAAAATAATTGAGAAATATGACGTTTCCTTTTATTTTTGTACTCTTGTGTCATAATATTGACCTTTCTTACTTAAAAAAGGGTAATTAAGCACTGACAATCACCTGAATATAAAACTATTTTGCAGAAAAGGAGTATTTTGTTTTGATTAGAAAAAAATTAAATAGATATTTTATTTTTCTATTCTGTTGCCACCCCCCCCCCCTTTCCCCGTCAACAACCAATGCTTATTAAAACCTAGGAATGACTTTATACAATAAAATCTACATGTACTATATAAATCAATAAGCAAATCTACACCTGCACAAGTACATTTTTTAATTCGTTCCTAGTTTTCTCCAGAAAGTCGATTAATGGTAATTATAAAATTAAACATACTCCCCTGATTTAATCCGCTTTCTTTGCTGAATGTTACCATCATATTATCGAGGTATTTTTTCACAACAGAAATCGCTATGAATTATCAACCAAAGGAAGTTAATTCTGATATTAACAAACTCCATAAATCAAATAAAACTGTGATTAATAATGAATAAATTTTCCATCCTGTAAATTGTGAGCGTAATTGATTATCAACAATGTTATGCCTATATCACAGTTGCAAAAGTCAGCGGGAAAAAGCAATTGTCGATATTGTTGATTTGACAAAGAACAACATAGCCCCCCCCCCCCCCCCCCCCCCCCCCCCCCGAACCCTTTAAGAAAAATTAAGTAAAATTGAAACAGAACGCTTTTCTGAAAGACTGTAGACAATATTGCTAGATTTCTTTTCACTGAGATGAAAATAAAGAAGTAGTTTTAATTATTAGTTATCAAAATATTATGTCCGAAAACACCTTATTTTACCGAGATCAATTTGTATGATGTCGTTAAAAGAAAGTGTTTCTCAAATTTGAAAAATCTGTATTCACCTTCTTCGACTACGAGGGTTGTCCCAAAATTCCGTAGACAAGCGTTGTTTTGTAGGAACCCTATGTCATACATAAATGAAACTTCGTATATAGATTAAATTAACACTATCTAATAATTTCATGGACAAATATGGAGTAACTACACAAATTATTCCATTTTAAAAGACACATTTCATTGTCTGGTGCAGGAAGGCGGCGCAATACCCAAAAGTTGCAGTTAAAATTTGGTATGTTATATTTAAAATCCTACGAAAAAGTAATTTCTACCCCGTATCTTTTTAATGGAAATAAAAATTCTTAATATTGGGTAATAAACTATATTTCCTCAAATTTTGGTGTTTATGCTTTGATGAATATGAATGTAATAACGTTTTATATACATGGGGTTGAAATCCGAATTTGTGAAAAACGCGGGTGCGTTGGCCCAGGCGGCGCACTGGAATATTTTCAAGTATTTTGATCCCGAATTCACTCTTACAGAAATTTACCAATCATAAATGTTTAGTAGATTAGGAAACTTCTTCTCATCCTTAGTATATTAAAATGACTAAAACGGTTTCTCTATGTACATGTGAATAACAGTAACTAAAATAAGAGACAGGGCTAAGAAATGGGTAAGAGTTCCATTGTGCAACTACATTAGAGTAAACAGACGAAAAGACCGTAGAAATATAACGTCTTCAAATTATTATTATTTCATACCTGTACATACATATACTTTGTTTACATATTTTAATAATTGATCATATCATAGTAATTAAGATATGTTACATTTATAACTATAACCGTTTCGTTTAATCTAAGAATTTGATTCTTGTGATTGAAATATTTTTCTCCAAAAATTTGAACCGTTGACATTTGTATTTTTTGACGTTGCAGATTGCTCCGGGTGTAAGAGAACGATATCACTTTAAATGTTATTACTCAAAAAGTTTTCAAGTAACCATGAAAAAACCTCGTAATTTATCTGCCAAGAACACGCTTTATCCACCCTGAAAATTTTATAAAGATACATTAATTTCTCTAAAAGATATGGGCTCAGTCTACGAAATTTTGGGACAACCCTCGTAGTTCTTGACCTTAACTGTGATATTTAAAATGCTGAAGAAGATAAAGATGATGGTGGTGATTTTATTTTGTGTTTCAAACAGCCCCTGCAGGAGCACCTCTCAATGTACGTAAAACTAGATTACACTTACTCATCGTTCTTTTTGTAAAAAAAACAAAGTAATTGTCTGTTTAAAAATTTAAATGAATTGCACATTTTTTCAAAGGTAATCGTGTTAATATGTTATTTTTTAAGAAAATAGAATGAAATAGGATATAATCGAAGAATGTATTTGTCTGATTAATTTTTTTGAAACAGACTAAATATACTATTTAAAAATCTATAGAACATTTATGAATAACTGATTTTTTCCCAATTATGGACGATCCGTTTCAAGTTCTTTTCATTTATCTATTTCATTTAGTGGTATTTGAAACTACAGACACAGTACTAATAATAATAAGTTAAACAAAAAAGGAAGGAAAAATTGCTTTTACACAATACAATTGCTTACATGTTAGTCAAGGGTGGTGGTATAGGTTTCACAAGAACACTCAATAACGCTGAGGGATTCAAAATCAAAAGTACTTGAACAAAAGGTAGTGGGACTAACAGGCTTAAATATGAACATTTAACTTCTGAAATAGACTGGTTTTGATTTTCTACTGTTATTAATGAAGAAGAATTTTCTTTTGTAAAACCTTTTGAAATGTTCCTCTATACAAGTATATACGAGAAGAAATCTAAAATTGCCAATGTCACCGAGCGGGCTTTAAAGACAAATCATCGATGTTTAGCCGCTGTGATCCGGTCGATGAGATGTTTTATTACTTTAGTCAATTTAGTTACTTTAGTGAACATGGGTGGAGCTTCATCCGATTTGCCTCCGTTGGTTCAAAGGACCTGACGTAACAACACGGAACACAATAAAAGATACATATATATGTCAACAACAAAAAATAAAATGAATGGTATAACAAAACATTTATTGACTATGTTCTTGTGCAAATTTCGTTTTGTCGACCCTGGAACCTATTTGTCTGGTTTCGGCCTTACGGCCTCAGCAAACAATAGTTGGGTCTTGGTTCTGACAAAAAGCATGTTTATTTGTACCCTTCCAGTGGGTTTTTAAATGCTTAGACGTGATATTTCTGAACAAACATTCAAACATTCCTTTTTATAACAGAGACATCTATACAACTACAAATACTTTGTCCAGTTCCAGGACTCTCATGAGAAAAATGTATTCATCCAGGTAACAATATCACTTTGCAGAATCCTTATAATTAAAAAAGAGAATGTACTAGACATAAAAGCTTGTTAACATTCCCCCTCTATGCTGTTTCTCCTTCACTCATCAGACATACATGTATGCATTCATATCAATTTTAGAGTTTGGAGTTTAGTGTATATAATACGGATTGTATATCTCTTTGCATACAAAGAATTGCATAATGTTATTTTTATTCTCATATTTTTCATAACAGGATCACTGAATTTGATTTCATATTTTGTTTAAAAATGAAATATATCCTTGTCCTGAATTTTAAATATATGATTAGTCATAGATTGTTTTTTAAGAAGATGAACGTCTACAGACCTCCGGAATCAGTATTTCTTGAATATGTGTACATGTTTAATCTGGAAATTAATCATAGAAATAGAAACGCTCAAAGAAACACACTTTACCTTCTTACTGACAAAAGCTTATAATTCTCGGTCGGGAAAACTACAACAACAATACTATATATGGGGAAAATATTAATAGTATTTTTAAAAAAGTTAACTGATGGTAACTGGTGGTTTTTGTGATATAAATATTTCCCCATTACATTGTATGGAAGATCTAAGGAGGATCTAAACACTAATAAAAAGTGCTTTTTAGACTTGGAGAAAAACAATGCATACAAAGATGTGCATATTGAGACTATTTAATTTATTTTTAACCTAGGGTATCTACCTATGGTACCTGCTTAATTCTGCAGGATATTATTCAAAGACAATTGCGTATGCATAAACAGAAATGCTGATGTTAACTTACATTGTGGAATGGAAATAAGGACATCAAATTGCTATTATTGGTCTCATATAATGCTTAGGATATCTAAGTCTATTATATATTGTGTAATTAACTGTAAATGAGCATTTTTCTATCTCAATTCAAGGGTCAAATCACTCTAATTGCAAAATTAGAATTATTTAGCGTGCAGTGTCTCGAGCTTCCTTAAAGGGTCGGGGCTACAAATAGAAGAAAATAGACTTTGATAGGAGCGTGCTTTTTCCATTCGTTAAGTTAAGTAAAAAGACATCGATTTAGATTTAAAATGTACCTTTTAAGCTTAATAAAAACTTTTTTGTAATGTCATTTTATGCTTCAACCCGATTTAAAAAAAAAAAATGTTAGAAACAATCCATGTATTGCGGTCTTTTTAGCGGGTTATATGCAATAAGGACAGCCAATGCAAAAAAAGTATGTCTAGTTCTGAATATTTTTGCATCTATTTGATATAATATATTTTCTGAAATATTAAGGATTTGTAACCTTTTATGATGTTATGATGTTGAACCGTTCCCAATCATCCCCGAAGTTCATAATCTATGTAAATTTTTGACACATCAATTCTCATTTTTGTAAAACTTTGAATGAAAATTAAAAACAATATGCATACGGTTTAACATGTTTCTTTTACTTGAATAAATATTATAGTTGTTATTTCAATTTTGTTGGCAAAACTTTGTATAATCTGTCCTTACTTCACTATATGTAGAGGATTTATCGAATTATTAACATTTGAGACTTAATGGTTAATTCGAATGTCCAAATACAGACATAATAAAATACTTTTACGCATATATAAGCACTAAATCGACAGAATTTCAATAGGTAAAATTGCAAAACTGAAAATTTTGTATACCAACCCCATTTATGGGGTTCATAAGACACTTTATTCTCCTATGGGAATGTTATCCGACGGAACCCTTCAGTTGGTCTATGGTAACAGGAAAACTCCTCCTAACCTCCTGTCCAGTTAATCCCACTGATGTTCGATTGGGGACAAATCTAGACTGTATGGATACAGTCAAGTGGTTGAATGTTATTATTTGAAAGAAAGTTTTAACAATATTTGGCTACATGAATAAGGCATGGAAAACTTCTGTTGCCTCTTATTCTTCATATTAACCCTGGGTTTCAGGTTTAAACACCAACTGTGTGCTTCTTGTCTTGATCAATGAATTTTATGCTAAATATTAAAAAAAAACTTGAATTCAAAATTTGCAGGTTCTTCCATTATAATATGAATAATTATGACTTTGTTGTTCTTAGAAAGATGAATTTTATAGATTTACTTTTCCCCTATGCAAAATTCTAATCCAAATCTGCGGCTCTTCCTTACCTTACCCAGGTGTCCTGATTTTAATAATCCAAAATTTTCGCTGTATAGGGTTGCCCCTGTATCAGTTTTTTTTCACTTTACTTATATAAAAGTGATGTGATTTTTCATGGGCAAAAAACATCATGCACCTGCCGATCCGAGAAAAAAGTTGCTTATTATTTTGAATCAAGCACAGTGCATGGAGTATAAAGAAGGTCATATGAATGAAGTCACCATTTCCTAAGAACAAAACAAATGAGTTAAGCTTAACGAGGCTGGGGGGTGGCAGCCATTTTCAGACTATTTCTATCTCCTTTAAAAGAAGAGCTCCATATAAAGATATAGAAAATGATCAAATTTTAAAACTAAAATTTTTTAAATATTTCTTTGCCAAATGATTATTGACAGCTTAAGATACTATATCTTAAAATATAAAATAAATTTTGTGGTTAATTTGTGATTAATTTGTTGACCCCCCAGCCTCCTTAATATGGGGACTTCTATGCAAAAGAGCTAAGAAAAATAAATAAATACAAAGAAAGTATAAATTAATTTCCTTAATATTCATACGTAGTACCCGAAGCATATATTAGCTAGTGCACATTATGACGTGATGTTTTGATGCCATTGTTTTTCCCATTCAAGATGATAAAACCAAAAAAAAAAATATTTTGTCTGTGTGATTCACACACCAACAAAATTCAAACCCACTCAGAAAAAAAAAATATATAGATTATGTAAGATTCCAAAGTGCAAAGGTCTGGTAAAATTGCAATGATCTCTCCAAAATCTATGGTCTTCATCAAAACAGACACCAATATCAGATGGTCACATCAAAATCCTATGGCTCGTTTCCAAAGATAGATGATGCTCCAAAGTCTTATGATATTATACGATATAAACGACTGTGCGAGGGAACAATAAACGTATATGACTTCAGAATAGCCAGATTTCAATAGTTGATATCATTGTTTGGCATTTAAAATCCATAATGTCAGCACTTCTCCTCGCATGCAAATTTACTGATTTTGGTTATTTCTTATACAACCAGATATACCATGCATTAGTTTAAGAGTTAATCTTCCAACACCATTAGACAGATAAGATTCTTTTCGTGGAACTTTAGTTTAAAATATATTTTTTATTCTTTGAAATGTCCTTGAACTTTTATGGACTTATAATGTTTCATTTCGAATCTGCATGATAATTTTATGGTAAGTCTTTGCACATAATTTGACTGATTTCGGTTAGTTCAGCACCCATCGAAGAAACTGTATATTTGTTACGTGTACTCATTAATTAGACTGATTAATTTTAGTCTCACACCTATCCAAAAGATGAATGTTAGTCTTGCAGCAATTATAAGGCATTTAATATTTTTTTTACAAAAGTTATTAAAAGTAAATGCTATGTATGTTGATTTAAAATTATGAACAAATAAAACAAAACTTTCCAAGGATTTTTCATCCGTCTTTTACGAGCGTGTTTTTATTCCACACATGTTTTATGTTCGTTAGAGCGAAACGAAGAAACATAAGGACTACTGTAGGACTTATGCTAATAAGTAAATGAATTTGATAGTCCCTTTGGAGGAAACCTGTAAGGTCTGAAAATATAGAGGGGAGAAAGAGAGAGGATAGGAAACTGGTAAATTGGGACATATGTGATAAAGGTAGGGAAGGGGGGGGGGACGTGCATGAGGCCGGGGTTAGCAGAATTGGGATAGAACATGGGAATGTTATCCTACAAGAATATATTACTTTAATATTCAAATCTGTTTTGAAATGATACCTGTTACATAATTTTATCCACAAAAATACAAGTACATATGTACGTAGAAGTTTGATATGCATGTTTCGCCCTCTGAGTTACCATTTAAGTCTTTTGAAGGTAATAACACTAATGTCTCTGGTTCAATTTATATTAAAAGGATGTAAATGGATGATTTACCTTAAAGCAGGTTTAATCAGTCTCATGTGAAGCCAAAATAAAAAAAAAACTCTCAAACTATATAAACATATACTATGTCCATTCATTTTGACAGTATCTCTTCTTTTTATTATTTAAAACACTTTTTCTTCCTTAAAATTTTAAATTGCTAGTACATATTCGGAAAGTATGAATTAAGTCCAGCAAATGTTTAGAAACCTGACCTTGTTTTTGATAGTTTTTGAATTTGTCTTCCTCATAGATGCTGTGATTTTAAATGCCAATACCAATATAGAGCTAAGAACCCCCTTCTACTTATACATGTACATGTACGTCAAATTTCTCATAGAGGCATTGATGCTATATCATTTTTTTCATTGTATATTTCTTCCTTCAATTATTTGTATGTTATCATGTAATTAGTGATCAGGAAAATAACTTAAAATGTGTTTTTTTTTATTTATATTCGGCAGAGAAGTTATTGTATTATATTATATTTAAAAAAAATAACAAACAAAACAAATCTGTGATTATATTTAATTTTAGCTCAGTATTTATTAATCAGCGCAAAGAGAAATCAATACAATGTGTGGCTATCAGCGTAAATAACCGTAAATAAACACAACATCTGTATAAAAGAGTTGAATCTTGACTTCTTCGATTTTTTTTCTCTCAGTTAGGTTTCTTTCGGAGAGATTTAGCAATCCAGAATGGACACATAAAACAAGTGTTTAAAAAAGGGAAAAAAGACAATGGGTAGTTTTTGTCGTTAAGTAAATGTCACTTTCTTTTTTTTTTTACTAGGGAGGAACTCTCCCACTAGTAAAGCTGCTACTTCATGCAAACACTACAGTGTTTTAATTGAAGAAACCTACTTATATAAAGGGCAATATCAAAGTGCCGTATTATTCATTGACAATGAAACACTTGGGAAAAATCAATGATAAATTGCAGCAGGAAAATAAATAATTAAAATAGTTTTTGACTTCCTGTCAGTCAAATTTTCAAATTTCCAAATGCTTCCTGGATTTGAGTTTATAGATACAATATCAATATGTGTTTATTTTATAATGTATTACAATTTTTTGGACTATTTTTAATATTTTCTTGTTCTTGCATTATAGGTAAAACGATCTGTATCTTAAATAGGTAAGAATACATTTACACTTTTTATTTCTAAAAGGGTAAGCACTACCACAAAAACAAGAAAGATATAGAAAAGTGGAATGACATTCATATGCATAACACTATGTGTAAGTTTGCTACATTTAAATAAGAAGTGCTTCTTACAGGAAATATTCAATAATACACATCTTTACATATATGGTGTATCTTTGATAAATTTAGATGAATACTTAAATTAAAAATATCATTCTATTTGTTTTGTTACTCTATAAAAAGACGGGGTTTTCCTGTAAATTACACGATTCAGATTAACAGCGATTCATAGATATTAGAGATTTAAAACAATATTTGATTTATATCCGACTAAAATAAACACCAGACACAGTTTAAAGTCAATTTAGCCATTGATTGGTGGGTATATTTAGATCAAAATTAGTAAAAGTCTCAACTTGAACGCAGATAATATACTATGTAAACTTACTCTTAATCTTGTATTTCTTTTATTGTTTTTTAGCTCAGATATGCCACATATAGCTTTAGCAGAGTAACCAAGGGGAAATAAATCACAGTGCCTTTCTAGAATCGAACTGCATATACAAAGGTTCTATCTCAAAGATTCTAAGAGGATCGTAATTTTCAATTTCAAATATTCTTCTTTTCAGAAATGTGACAGGTTCTTTCTGTTGTACTAATTATGAAAGAGACAAGAACGGGGATTGTAACGGTAAGGTTTTGTTATTTACATGTATTGTAAAGCAGAAAGTTCCATTGGAGATTAAATGTTGTTGATTTCCTTGTTTTGAATTATCAACGAAATTAAATCAACAGGAAATTTTCGTATAACTATAGATTGAATATGATTATTTTCGAAGCAAAAAAATAAAGCCAAAAAAAAAACCGTTACAGATAACAATGCAACATTATTTGAACTCTTATTTTTTTTTTTCTGTGCATGCGAACATTTTATTCAGACTGGGTTTTTTTGGTATAATTATTTTTTGATTCACAGAAAGGTGCTAAGAAAAAGTGATTTCATACAGTATTTTATGGTATTAGATTATAAAGAAGATTTTCTAACGTATTCTTATACAGATTTCATTACAATTAATATTTTTTGTCTTAAATAATTGTTACTTAGAACACACTGTTATTCTAAACATGTTATCATCATAACCTCTATCGTTATTTTTACAAAGCAACAAGTTTCCTGCAAGGACAGTGCTTAGAATGCTTGTTCTAGAGTAATAATTTAGAAAGTCATCAACTTCCAAGGGTGTAGACCCACAATTTAACGCTGAAAAGTATTTCCTGTAGAAACCAATGTATCACAGTCATGGCTTACAAAAGAAATTCCCTTACATCTCAAAAATTACAATGGCCAAGTACAGATCCAAATTTGTAGTACTCCCCCATTGGTGGTTGTTTCATTTTCCCAGGAGACTTTTCTTTATCAAGGATTTACTATGATCTTCCACGTTGTTAAGAAAATTAAAGACAAAAGCAATGGTCTTTATAAAATATTATTTCAGTATGTGCCCCTGGATACTTTGGGAGACTTTGTGATGCAGTTTGTCCACGTGGTAAATTCGGTGAAGGCTGTACAGGGGAGTGCACGTGCTCTCAAGATGATTGTGACCACGTGACCGGATGTCCTCTTATAAGCCAGCTTATAACACAGGGAGTAACAGGTAAAAGCTAAATGCATTTGTTAATATAATCAAGCTAACTAACACCTTTTAGATGCGAAATTGTATAAACTTTAAACTTATATTATCTTATATATTTCCCTTTTACGTCAAGGGCTTCATCTGACAAAAGTACGTATTTCAACGCCATTAGTATCATCAGGAATAACCATAACTGATCTTCCTATCCCTACCACAGAGAGTTACAAAATATCAACATCATCAACGCTAACGCCGTATATAACAATAAAAAGCAACACAATTTTGTACTCATCAGAGATACAAACAACAGAAATACCTACTGATATAATTACCGCGGGACAGTTTAACAGTAATTATACAATCCTTGGTGTAGGACTGATATTAGCGATTCTTCTGATAGTTATCATTGTACAACTCCGAGTGAGATCAAAATCTTCACACAAAACAATTTCAAAGGAAGAAAGGGGAGAAAACATTGAAATAAATGTATTTAGTGACTCCTCAAGTAAGCCACTGGACATCGATAAAAAACAGTATAGCAGGTTAGAACAGGATAAGGTTAAAGGTCACGTGTATCAGCGTGTTGAGTCTGAGTATCAGGAAATTGATGAATGTTTAGAAATGGTGGACAATCCATCTGTGCTCAAAAGTGGTTCTCAGTCAAAAATGGAGACGACAAGTGAAAGTAGTTGCTTGGAAAATTATATAGAACCTGTTATTTCAACAGAAACTATCAGAAGACAACGGCATTCGTACGTAGAAATATTGGATACAGAAGTGTATACCAGAGATGACAACTTAATTGATGGATCTAATGAAAACTCAAGTAAATCATCGTCTTCATGTGATGATGTGATAATCGAAGGTTCCACAGTTTCACCGAAAATAGCTCACAGAGATGATAATACTTATCTTGATGTTCTCTTTGAATGATAGGTATCCAGCCATCAAAGTCTGATGTAAACCATAACAGCCAATTTGCCAAAAGACACACGGTCTCACTTTAAAATTTGAAACTCGTCACAGTAATCTCAATGATTCACCTCGCTGTTATAAAAGTCAATCGTCCATTCCGTTTGTGTTTAAAAAAGTTGTAATTAATAACGTAAATTTTCAAAATTATCGTATGTAGAAACTGTACTGTTGTTTATTTTCTAACGTCCCTCTCGAGAATTTTTCACTCATATGGAAAAGAAACTGTATGGAAAAACAATGTAACGATTTCTTAGAATTAAATTGATTTGAACACTACAAGTCCATGTTAGACTTTTTAGTTTCTAATAATAAGATGAAAAGAATATTTTCAATAAAATAATGTTGTCAAAAACTCATAATTTTTGAAAATTTAAAATTGTAAGATCAATGTTAATTTTAACGTTTTTGTTGTAAATCAAGATTTTGATGATACACTGTATGTAAACGCAACATCAAATTAAATATTCATGTTTATTAATGTTTTCTATTATTGGTGTTTTCTGTTTTCTTTTATTTTTTTTAAATTATATCCTTTTAACAATATCAATTAAAATATTTGTTTATGTAACATTAATTTTAATATTATATTTTGTCCTTGTGACATTTTTTTTACATGCATGTATGTTTATTGTTTCAGGTCACTGAAAAAAAAATCATAATTCATGTCTGGTAGATATTTTCTTATGGAAAAACTTTAATCTGCTACTTCACACAAAGATGGCCTATGGCATGAGGGTGTGTTATGACCTTGAGCCGAGGTCATTTAAGTTTAACGTCAGAGAAAATTTCATAAATCAATTCTGCTCCATATCTTTCTTATGGAAAAACGTGGTAAGTTTATGTTTTACACCAAAATTGCAATTGTTGATATTCCGAAGGTGTGTCATGTCCTTGACCAAATGTCATTTGTACAAGTATAAGGTCTTCGAAAGAAAATTTGATAATTTCTGCAAGGTCCATATCTTTCTTATGGATAAACTTGGAGGGATCCGGTTTACACAAAGATTGCTTAAGACCTGAGAGTGTGTCATGACTTTAGGACGCAAGGTCATTCGTGCGCGTTTAAGGACACTGGCAGAAACGAATCATAATTCATGTCTATTCCATATCTTTCATATAGATAAACACGGTGGGTTCCCATTTTAAACCAAGATTGCTTATGACTGAGGGTGTGTCCTGACTTTGATCATAGATCATTAATGCAAGTTCATGGTCACTGATAAAAAAAGTTTATAAGTTGTGTCTGGTCTTTATCTTTATTATTTATTATTTTTTTAAGCTGCAAATTTATTTCATTCATGAAAAAAATATGATGAGCTATTGTATTTGCACTTAAACGTTTAAATATTTCTCTCTTCTCCTAGAGCCATTAAATAGTCATAATTTGCCACCTTCCCTGAAAAACCGGGGGGAGGTTATTCGTCCCCTTTGGACAGTTATAGTTGATTCAGGCAACGCTTGGTGTGGGTGCGAGCGGTAAACCGAGCTTTTGTTGCAGTATTCGCAAACAGCTTTTCAGGAGTTTCGCATGATATTGGTGACGTTTAGCATACTATTACTCAGTCGTCCTTAAAACATCCTGAACGTTATTTGAGCGATTTTTTTTTATTAGAAATTCATTTTAATCATTGAGAAAACAATACACATATAGTTAGTTTTGAAATTAACGGGAAAAAATCTTATTTTTGAACGTCAATTAAGTCTCTGGACTTTTTAGTTGAACTTGCAATCTATTTATTTGCCGCATAGCATGTATTTTGATAAAATTCATAATGAAATATTTTAAATCTATCAGAAGAGCACATTTCTTTTATAATAATTTGTTTCTCTTTAATCCTTTTTTAATTGATTAAAAATGCTTACACTCATATAAACCTTTTAAATTAATAGCGTTACAGACTTTCCCTCTGTAAAACGATCAATTTCTTTTCAGTGCCACAAATGAATGCAAAAAAAAAAATATTTAAAAAAGTAAAGTTACTAACGAAATGGATTGCCCATGATTTGTTATACAATATAAACTCTAGATTAACTTATGCACATTCTTCACAATAAATACTTTTTTTCTGATTCGAATTGGGTTGTTATTTTTCGAACTTATCCAATCATACCGACTTTTTTAACCATACTGCGATCATATTCTAAAAATCACCCATAAGATTACCAGTATTAGGTCAGATACTCAAATAAAAAAAGTCTTTCGATTGAGACTGTATAAAATAAGGTCCCATGTACCAGTAGAATATGACAAGAAACAGATGCATCGATGTTTAAAGATGAACACGATTTGTAAAAGAGATGTGTCCGCCATTTTGATTCCCGATTCTCGCTACTCTGCATGACCGTATATAAAGGCAAGAATTTAGTCACTGTTCAGCATGATCAGTTGACACCAGTATAGACGGATATATGCTATTCAGGACTCGGTAGCGAGAATAATAACGTACTACATCGTCCAAGGCAGGAAAGTAAGATACCAAATAAATTTACAATTATAGTTATGATAGGTGTACAGGTCATGATCAGTGCAGTATACAAACAACACAGATAAAGGTAACTGCAAATAAATTGTAAACAGAGGTAATTCAAGATAACCAGCACGACCACGGGTTGCCATTCCAATCCGATAACCGTGACAATAAAGCAGTCAGGTGTAACTAATGCGACGAGTATACCCTGGTGTTGATGCATCGTAGATAATAATGTCGAAAATGGCGTATACCTAATTTCGAGTCGTGTTCAGCTTTAACGAGGCGCATGACCTTGCGAAGACTTATTAGTCCATGCGGTCATTTTTGCAACGATACACCTTTGCCTAATATTTTGGTTTTAATACAAAATTAATATTATCTGTTACCCTAGTGGACTGAAAATGTGATTTTACGACAATGATTAGAAGAAAAATATCAATTTCTCTAACAAAATCACCATTTTAAGACTGATAAATTATCATATATGTATTCAATGAGTTCAAATCTAGATTGAAAAAATGAACAGAATGCATCGAACAATATTTAAATTGCCCCAAAAATATCTTTGGGGCACTGGTAAAAAAAAAAAATAGGGTGACTTACGTCTCCTCCCCCTCCCGGTAAATTGACCAAAAAAAAAAAAAATGAAATTTCCAAGTTTTAATCAATTCTTTTATGCACGTAATCTTTTATATGTGTACATTTATGGAATAATATTTAAAATAAATAGAAACCTGATTTTAAAGATATGTATCTTTTATTTGGGTAGGGGTATCATGTTTACATCCTATCCATTTTAAATTTGATCCCGTTCCACTTTTTGAAGCCCTTAAAATTTACGAGCGCAAATATGTACAATTTTATCTTTTGGCTGGTAACTGTATTTTATTGAAATATATTCAGATGTGAAAGGAAAAAATTGTAATTAACTGCACCCACATGTTATTTCTTTAAAAAGAAATGTAAAATTTACCTCCCCTTACCCATTATGATCAGATCAACTGAACTGGATTTTCCGATGTATAATCCTCAAAATGAAGTCTACACTTTTATCATTTTAAGTATTTAAAAACCTTAACATTAATTGACAAGATGTTATAAATTTTGACTAAATGTTTCAATGATTAACTGTTACGGCATAAAAATTGAAATAGAATGCATAAGTACTTAACCATGACCGTGTTTGTTAAAAAGCATGAAGTGTAAGTTTAACACGTGTACCTTTCATTCATCTGAAATTCCATGTATTTTATATCTTTTTTTGTCACGAAAAACAGAAAAAAGCTTGTTTAAAATGCCGTGTATGTACAATGTGCAAGTAAATGTGAAATGGTTGAAGCTGGTGGTAGTAAAGGAAAGTTGTATTTTCTTCCTTTGTATTAATTTTATATCTTTATCTAAAGTCGTTAAAATACCGCCCGGAACATGCACAAAGGTTACTTGTATTTTTTTATAATCATTACAAATAATATATTCTCAACAAATACCACTAAACAATCCTAAAATTTAACGGGAAATTCACTGAAACTGGGACTAGAAGTGTCCATGGTCAAAGTCGTCTTAACTATCCAAATTATAACAAACAAACTGGAAGAGTGGGGAATGCGTGTAAGGAGACCTTATGTGTTATGGGCTTAATATTGTCGGGTACAAACAATTTCGTTCGGCTTCAGTGTCATCCACATCTCAACCCTATAGAACATAAATGGGACAAGATCGACAAGAGAATGAAAACCTTTCCAGCAGCAACATTTAGCAGAACTTTAGATGAAGACCTAGTCCAATCATGGAATAGTCTTCAATAAAGATTTTCCTTTAATAGTATGAACTCTTTGAGAAGCAGCTGTCTTGATCTTCATTCGTTTGAATGGAGGAGAAAAACAGTATCGCATGTTGCGAACTGTTAATTCTATAGTGTCTTTACTTTTCAGCATTTTGTGTAAATGACCTTCAATAAAGAAAGACTAATTGAAAAAAATCTTTTGCTTCTTTTTATCCTGTATAGTTATCAATTTATCTTGTCCTAATTATTTACAAATGTAAATGCAGTGTAAAGCAAAAACTTACCTGCGGACTTAGAAATTTTGACTAGTATAAGAATGAGCGTCACGAGTAATTACCACAATAATGCTTAGGAAATTTCAATCTTTGAAAAAAAAGTATAACTTTATTGGTTTCTGATAAATATTTATATGTATTCTAGACATTGATTAGACATGAACCTACACATGTAAAATTTCTGAGATCACAATAACAAATAATTGATTTATAGATATACAAAGTGTAAGTTCTGTAAAGTGTTTTGTATGAAAGTCGAAACCCGTATGTCTACATGCATTTCCCAGTATCAGTAAATACAAATTTTATGTGGATTTATTGTTCCAAAGCCGAAAACACTTAGAAGCAATGCGTACTATTTAGTATAAATAGTCTTGGCTGATAATTAAAAGTTTAAAATGTAGAAGAGGATAAAGGGTAAATTGACCTAAACCACTTGTCTGTGATAAACTGTAATCATATAGTACGTAAACCAGCATGTTTTTCGTTCTGTCATCGGATTGAACGGTTGTTTTCGGTAAGCGTCTATGGGCAAAATAATAACATTACTGTGTAAGGTAGACTCCTCGGACATTCATATTCTCATTTGTATTATGATCCACCCAATCTCTTTCATAAAAGAACATATTGTCACAAACCAGGCCGAATTTTGGCATTATATTTTCTTTTAAAAAAATTCACAGATAATGCATTACTCCTTAGATATAAATTATGTCGGAACTATTGAAACTATTCAGAAGGCATCTCTTTTATTCACTCATGTTTAAAAAAAGATATTAAAATTGTAAATAATATGTACTTGTCATTCGTTGTAAAAAAAAAAAGGTGCCCTAGATAACAGTTATGTAACATCATCCTTTTGGGATCTTATGCATGAAAATAGGCGCCCATAAATAAAGCTTTTGCGTGTTCATTATCATACGTTGCATTTTTTGTTCGAAATGAGAATTTTACAGGTGTACTTTATACTGGTAACCCGGATATTTGAATCGGGTTTAACGTCATTGAAGCGCAACAGACAGATTCACTCCTTTTCTGTGTTAAATATAAAAATATACCAAGTGATGAATCAAAGATAACTCTTAAAGGTAAATATTACATCGTTGATATTGGCTCAATAACTATTGGTATTTATCTGTAACTTTTAAGCAACAAAGCCCTAATGCCATTTAAAATTATCAACTTCCGTTTTATGAATAGCGCATTGGACGTCTTATACACGGTAATTATGTGTATCAATCAGTCATGTACATTTAGTTGGGTGAAAACACATATTTTGGAAGAACTATGCAGAAGAAACATTGCCAATGTGAAATAACAAAAGAATACATTGTCAAACAGGGTGGAGTCAAATTTTAAAAGACGGTAATGGAAGATTTCCGATTGACTGAACATTTAAAAAATACCGGCTAGCATTTTTAGTATGAGGCGTATCATGCACTAAAAATACGAGGTCTAAACGATAACAAACCTGTTAACTGGAGCTGTATTAATTTTGTAAATAATGTTGCTAGAATAAGGACTGTTTCAGAAAATCAATTATGTCATTTTCTTTTTTTTATCTTTGAAGTTTGATTTCATTTGTTATTTTAGGAGGATATAGCCTTCCCTAGTACAAATTAAATTTGATATGTTCTTTTTTTTTTTAAATCAATTTATCCGTTTAAAACATTTTTAATGCCGTGCGACGAATGACTGCTCGTTTTATTAACTTTCTTATAACATTGATTTGAGTGATTTTCGGAATCATCATTTTTTTTAATAAATTGATTTGAATGTATGCTTATTTCAACAGTCATCAGAAAAAAGACCAAAAATATCATATATACTTGGCATGCTCTTGGAATTGATAAATATTTCTCTAATGTTCGATCGCCGATAATATTTGATTTAACTCTATCAACAAATTTTGTAAACAAACAAGGTTTCACCTTCTGAGGAACAATGATTTGCAAAGTAATTATAGCAATTTTAACGAAGTCATGCAAGGGCAGGCAGATCAAGGACAGTCCGTTGTCCGACCTATTCTGTTCGTGACTGGTCGAAATACTTTATTTGTCCTATGTTTATGTGTTTTACCATACTTTCTTTCATTTGGAGCAAAATTAGGGTTATAATATATAAGCAGAAACTCTATGGTTAAAATGCAGAAGAAATAGTCTAGTAGTCTGCATGGTCATTATAATAGGGTTTTGTTAACATACTGTTTTTTTTTTACGTTTTAAGAATACCTTTTGTTTTGAACAAAAGGAAAAACAGTATATATCCATTTAGTTTGAATGAATTATATGCATTTTTAAAAAAATCATTTAGTAACTGCATGTATGTTTCTACATCTTCATTATAAATATGAGTGTGTGAAAGGTAAAAGTCAGGAATATATATCGATCGTTTAAACATCATCCTCATTGCTCAGGTGATGAGAGTAGTCTATAGTAAAAATAGCAGTGATGTGATATTCCTTTTTAACAATTAGAATGGAACATGACACCAAAAGTTCGGTTTTAAGATAGGTTCCACTTAAAAGATGTGAGATTAATATGTTTTTAATGTTGAGGGGAAGTAGACGCTTCTGTCTTTAGAAGCATGTAGCGTTTTAAACAGACTAAAACAACATATGATATAAAAACTATAACTATTAAAAAAAATGATTATTCTTCCTCTAAGTGATGACAATGTACAAATTGTTCATATTTTTCTATTTTCTGTTTGTTATTAATTTCAATATATTTCTTTTTGTAGAAATGAAAGCTTTTGTGGAGTCATGTCCTCGGAATATTACAGAGGTGGTAGAATCCTCCACCAGGTTAGGTTGTGGTCAAGATATATATGGAAACAATCAGTACATTTGTGTCCCAAACACAAACAAAACAGGACTTGTACAGCTGTGTGTCAAAGGCGTCATGAAATTTATAGAAAAGGGTGAGTGGGCTGGTGTTATTAGTTTTAAAGGAGTGTGGGCACATATTTGAAATTAATAAATCCTCAATATCCCGGGATATTAACAGGACTTTTTTCTTAAACATTTCAGATTAAGATGTAAAAAACATAATTTGAAATTTCTTTCATATAAAATATTACCTGAAAAATAGGACTTTCGGGAAAATTTGATTTTAAAGAATTCCTTACACTTTTACGAACATTTTTTTTTGTTTATTAAAGAAAAACAATTCTCGTGTTTCATATAAATATAGTATTTTAGATATAATTCATGAGATTCGGAGTAAAAATGCGAGATACATGTAGTAAATTCAACACTTCAGCATTGCCAGTTCTCGTTCAGTGAATAGCAAATTAAATAAATAGAACAAAATTTCACAACTCCAGGAGTTTGACGAAAAATTAAAGACATTTTTTTTCTATAAAATGTCTAAGAATCGATTTTAAAAAAGAAATATCAATTTGGTATTTGAATTACAAAACGTAAATAACTGCAATCTGACAAAATTTTAATTACGCAAGTCTTGAAGGTTTTGTTTTGTTTGAACATTTAAAATGAGCACAATTTAATACTTCAAAAATGAAGTTTAAAGAATCTGATAATGTAACACATTTTAATTATTATCTCTTGCCTTACTTATTCCTTATTTAAGTTGTTAAAGAACATGGTATAATTTCAATGCGAATATATCCAAGTATTTTTCTTAAATATGAAAGTCATAAAAGAAATTCAAATTCAAATTCTTTCTCAATCACGGATATCCAATGCAGTAAGAATACGTAACTGGTTTTTCTTTTAAGACCTCCTAAATGCTTATTTTGATGTCATAAATTTTTGCATTTAGCTGTATTTTCTCTAAAAAATTGCAGAAAACATCAAAATTCTATTGGAATTTTCTTTCACTGGGTGAAAAAAGTGGTTTCCCATCATGGGAAACTTTATGGAAACCACATGGAAACCTCAAGTTTACATCATGTTTCCCAGTGGTTTCCGTAGCGGATTCTAGGTTATTCCGCCAAGTTTCCGTGACACGGAAACCCCCTACGCTCCGATTCCATAAGGTATCCCAAACCACGGAAACCACTGTAAACCTGAAGTTTCCCGAACATCCATGTAGTTTCCCGTTATGGGAAACCTGAAGATTCCACTGGTTTCCAGAATCAGGAAACTTGATGGAATCGGAGCGTAGGGGGTTTCCGTGGAATGGAAACTTGGTGGAATCTTTAGGTTTCCTATTACGGGAAACTATATGGAAGCTCGTGAAACCTTACGATTCCTAAAGTTTCCGTGACTAAGGAAACCACATGGAATCGGAGCGTAGTGGTTTCCGTGGAATGGAAACTTGATGGAATCTTAAGGTTTCCTATTACGGGAAACTACATGGAAGCTCGTGAAACCTTACGATTCCTAAAGTTTCCTTGATTTAGGAAACTATATGGAACTTGCGTAGCAGTTTCTGTGTGGCAGAAACTTGGTGGAATTATCTGAGTCCCATTCCTGGTTGAAATTACTGGGAAACTTCAAGATTCCCTTACTTTTCTACAGGAGCGATGTGAAATTATGTGTATTCTTTTCAAAAATCTATCAAAAAAATTATTACATGTAAGAGAAAAAAGCATTACCATTTTATATGTTTAATAATTCATTTGATGTACAAAAACTGTAACAGTATTTTTCAATTATATCAAAATACTAAATAAATTCATCTTAGATAAACAATGGAACAGTCTTTCATGTTTAAGTCCATTCATAAGAGTCATTAAGTACTTCTTTCAACATCAGTTCCCTGGTATTTTCTTCACATCACCTATGATCTGCAATATTCATACAAAATTATCATATGATGTGTCAGAATTATAATGCTTGAATATAACTTAGAAATCTGAATGATCAGTCAATGTTCTTTAATATACCAATATCAATAATTACTTTCCATGACCATGATACATATGATTTCAGCATTAAATGTGTCTCTTTAAAATTTAATGCTTTATGATAAGGAAAAAATATTACATAATATAAATAATGTTTTCAGCCTTATTATGTCATTGAGAATATATTACAATTTCATAGAACCCTGCTTTAAGTTGAATTAGTTTGAGAGAAAACATACTCTTTATAATAACAAAAATATTAGAGAGAGAATTTTTTTAAATTTTGATATTTGACCTAAAACATTAGTTGAAGATCATTGCAGACCCACCACCCCATTGCATAAAAGCTAGATTACACCAAGGGAGAAATATACTCTGGACTACGACTTTGAATAAAGATATACAGTACATTTTGATACTGACCTTTGACCTAGAAAATTAGTCCAAGGTCACTCTTCATCCTCTATCCACAGGCTCTCTGTAGTTTAAGTTTGAGAGAGAAATATGCTCAGAACAAGTGATATCAGATGGCGTGATGGGTAGACACACTGTCTAAGGGCATCCACAGAACAGGTCTCTAAAAACAATGCAATATATATGTATTACAGTATGGATATACATGTACTTGTATGTTAATGATTTATCATATGCTGCATTGGACACATGATTTTATCATGGTGTAAGTATATATGTATCTTATGAGTAATTTTATGCCAGTATTGCATGTACCCTCGGTTTATAAACAAGTAATTTATTTTTTTTTACAAAAATTGACCAACATTATTTACATCCACTAATTTTTAGCCAAGCTCATTGCTCGTAGAGCAATGCCCGGCTATAGCGACGGTGAGCAACAGGAAATGCTGCTTCTTCACCGCCAAATTGAGTTTACGAGTAAAAATATAGTACGTACGCCCAGCCGCTGTTGAGGAAACAAAATCCAATCAATCACCTTAAGAAATAGTAAATCTAATATTTTTTATCAAAATATAAAATTGTTTAATATTTTTCCTGGCTCCTTTGACTAATATTTTACAAAGCAATTCAAAAGGTGCGAAAGGTTTTCACCAGGTTTCCATGTCTTCGTCATATTCTATAAATAAAGGTTGTACTATCAGGCTAACACAAATGCGGGGAACATCATTAATGACTTGATGCAAAACTCCCCGCTGAGGAGACATCAGTGCAGAGTCGTTTGAGCTTACTTAATCTTGTTGCATCGGTGTTTATTTACTTCTGTTTGTATATCAAAATTTTACCCTGAAACGAACCATGTGATAAATATTTTACACTATTAATTTCTAGCTATATTTTATTTAATTTTTAAACCTTTTTGATACTATACTTGCCATTGAGATATTTTTAGATCTATTGATATACCATAGAAAACTTTCACATTTACAAAAGTTATTCCCCTTTCCAGGGTCAATCTGAGGTCAACCGGCTTAAGACACCGTTTTCCCTCTGTAACCGTACCAACTTTGAGGGTCAATATCTTAGAAATGAAATCTGTATGAACATGTTCATTATGAGATAATGATAGTACACAATTGGTTAGACAAGGAGACCATAGTGATACACTATCATAAAACTTATCAAAAGAAGGCCATAGAAAATGGTTCAATATAATCAGACTTCAGTATTTGCAAGCAAAAAATAACACATCCTTAATTTTTTTTTCAAATGGTATTGATCTTTTTGTTCACTTAAAAAGGGAAGTTAAATGACTTTATAAAAGTTTTACACAATACTAAGAAAGGTAAAAATAAATAAGTATCTGAGAAAATTAATTACCTCTATGAGGAGTAGTCCCTGGAAATGGCTCAAGCTGAACACTTCTCAGGAGGAGGTGTTGTTGTGTCCTCTCTACCATCCCTAACAAACACCAACTGGTGTCTGGCAGATTCGGTCTTCAGGACCTTGTGTCTATATGCCTTGTCCAGTGCCTCTTTTCCCTTGCACAGTCTGATTGATTCCCAGGAAAATGGGAGCCTGACCCTCTTTGTTGAGTCTTTGTCATCAGTCTTCTCGGGTGAAGTTATGTCCAACAGAATGCACTCCGTCAAGTTCTTTTTAGATGTTGGGGTCCATAACTCGTCTAGATGTTCCACGGCTTTTTATCTTATTTCCAGTTTCTGAGGGAAAAAGCGCATAGTTAATCATACAGCCTTTTTTAAAAACACATCTGTACAAGTATCAATGATAATGAACTATGTGACCTGTCACCTTAGTTTTGTAGAAATACCCATTGACACAAAATATCATAAATTTCAAAGAATATTTAATTCCTCTACAACCCTGCTATACATGATGAAAGAAGACTGTAAATTAACAAATATCTTTGAAATGTAGGCAAATTAATTTAAAAATAAATCCCAAAAGATCACTTTTTCATAAAGGATTTTAGTAAATTAGACTTACTGAATGCTTTCTTTTGCTTTGTTTTGACTGCTGTCTGTGAAGATCAGTCTTTCCATCTCCTGTCTCCGTTTCTACTGTTTGTCATTAGTAATGACATTGGTGAATGCCTCTAAAATATATAAAAACTTCAATATAACAAACTGAACACAAAAAAAAAGAAAAAAAAAACACCACAATCTTTGGGGACTCTCTATGTTGTCACTGTCACAACATGCCGTATATCCAGTTGAAGCCCCGTTTTGGTCTGAAATGCTTATTCTATAGGTTTCTGTCTTAAACAAATTCACTTAAAACTGATAAATCACCGGGTATAGCTCAACATGCAATATCTAAATTGGATGCATCTCCTCTAGGCAACAAGAGTGGCCAATGTACCCCTTCTTAAAACATGAATTGTTTATCAAATTTTCAATTTGTCGATTCTGACTTTTTTTGTTAATCAAAAATATATTTACAAACTAATCAAAATAAATTTATGTTATAAAAAAAATATATATTTAAAAAAAACAAACAAACCCAAAAGCCTTATCATCATGATATTTAATCATTCTGTGTCAAAACCTTGTAGTAGGGTCAGTTGTATCCTAAGCTGATGCTTCTTTTATAAAAAAAACTTTTTTACTTTTCAGCTGTAATCCAGCAAAATATATCCCAAATACTGCAGAGTGCAGATTTAAACAGATAAGGCAGATGTATCACCTTTACGTCACATAGAAGATACTCTGTATACACCCTGAATGTGAAGTTATACCTGCTGAAATTGAAACTCATGAAATCACCAAAATACTCCCACGATAGTTGGAATTATTATATAACCTGAACGTTTGATCAACATTCTTTATCAAATGTATTGAATGGAAAACACACAGATTAAAAAATAAAGAAGGAATCTTATAAATCACCTTTTTCAGATGTAAACAAGATGCATTTGTAAAACATTTGTAAAACATTTGTAAAAAAAGGCTATTTTTTGCATACAGGCCACAGCCAAGCGACTTAAAGCAACAACTGTGCGAAGAGAAAATTCGGACTACTGCACATTCATTCGATAACATTTTTTGATGCAGTAATTTGGATTCACAATGCATCACTTGTTAAAGCTACGTTCTCACGAGAATAGCACCAAAAGTTCAACTTAAAGTAAACATGCCCTGATTTAATGGCTAAACATTGAAGATAAATAGTAAACAAAATGTTCTTCATTTACTTTCAGCACTGCTCAGGCTTCTTTTTGGAACTGTTACTTACATACGTCATGTGACGTTAGAGTCTAGACGCACCAAATGTCACGTGCAGTTTGATAAGCCAGATCTAAATTATAACAAAATATATATCTGCGCTCGCCAAAACAGTCGCACTGTCATTGTATTAGTCAGAATGTGGTTTATATAAGAACCCATGTCAAGTGATATTGACATGACCTCTCATGCTTGGTTCCTACTTTCTTTCTATGCCGTGGGTTAATATCAGTTGACATAGGTCTTAATAACTTCATGTTGGCCTACACCGGTCAATAATTGTTAATTAAAGCTGATGATTCAATTGCATTACTTGATATACTATCAATATTAATTCACTATGTAGGCTTTTCTTTTTTAACATCTTCATCTCAGCAGGTCAGACATTAGAAAATTTTTCTTTTGTCAGTAAACTATTTCAATATACAAACCAATTTCTTCAGCGTAGTAGACCGGCTTTTGCCTACATCCACTTTTTTAATGTATGTTTTCCTCCATATCATCCTCATGCATATGATTAGGGCTTATGATTAAGGGTTATGCTAAGCTACAATCTATTTCAACTGTTCTGTTAAACAATAAAATGCTTTCTTTGTTTGTTGTTACTGGAATGAACGGAAGCAGCTGTTGCAGAAAAAATACATAACCCGCGTAAGCGGGTTATGTAAATTTTTTCTGCAATAGCTGCGACCGTTCATTCCAGTAACAACAAACAAAGAAAGCATTTTATTGTTTATATTTATATCTGTTTAAATAATCAATTAAAGTAGGATTAAAAAGATTAATTATTGTATTAATGATGCGAACGTCTTTATATGTTTCATTGATGGAACAGCCACTGATTAAGAAATCTGTACAGGCGACCTGCCTACTGTAGTTTATGCAGTGATGAACGCAATGGGGTTTCATAAGAAATAAAGGAGAAAATATTCAGTGGATGTAAATATATAATGATATCCTTCATGAATAATCGGATAGTTGCGATTAAACACTTTTTGTAAAATATTGATGCTTTTTCATAGTTTTGAAAGAAAAATATCTTATTTATACGGTTATACCTTGTCATAAGTTCCAAAAAATGAAAACAGTTGGCTATCCGAGAACACATGAATTCAAACCGGATGTACTTTTGTATGTATTTAAGTACGAAACCGTGCTCGGTATAGATATTATCATCCGAATCAATAGAGGGGATAAAAAAAAATAAATAAAAAAGAAACTTCGAATTGAAATAACTCATTTATACACAGAGAGAGAACTATTATATTGAGCATTCATTCTATTAAAAGGCGAAAAGTCGCCATTGTACAACATACAGCATGGAACACATGTACGATGATTTGGGGCCTACATTGTCTATCTATTGCATGGAAATAAATTAAGCATGTTATATCACTCAAATTTCCCTTTTATTTCTTGCAATATATGTACTAAAGACTAAGAATTTTAGATATTCAACTTTTCAAAATGGCGTCAGAGCAAAAGTTGTCACCGATAGTGAAGATTTGTTGTTGCAAAATATTACAATTATTTACCGTAAAAAAATAACAAAAATATACGTACACTAATCCTTGGTTGTTGTTCATTGCATTTATCACAGTCTCAAAGGCATTGGGTGGTGAAAACATCATTAACTTTTCACATTTACCAGCTGCTTACACCTTCTTCTTCGTCCTTCTCGATCCTCCAAAAATGGCGCCTCGGGAAATTGACCAATGAAATAAAGCGCCTGCAGAGCGATGCAGGATGGGAAACAAAAACTGTTTGTACGTTCACATGGTTCATTTTGATTAAGTATGATTATGAAATCTTATATTAAAATTTAATGAAGTTTTTCCCTGTTCATGGAATAAAAGGGGCACTACTGTAACTAAAAAGCACTAAGAATCCAACAACCCTGAGGAAGTACTGAGTGGTACTGAGAAAACCCTGAGTTGTACTGAGGCTACTACTGAGAAACTGAGGAAGTACTGAGTTGCACTGAGGTTTTTACTGTGCATTCTGTTGTGCTACTGAGGAGCACTGAGGTTAGCACTGTTGCTACTGTGGAAGTACTGAGGGGCACTGAGGTTTGTCTGAGGGAACTGAGCTGATACTGTGTGATACTGAGGTTTTAACTGAGGCTACTATGGACATACTGAGAGGCACTAAGGTGTTCAAAACTCAATAATATGAAAATAAAATAAGATCAAAAGTGGGCAGACAAATAATTGTTTTTGAACCATATCTTCCTTATAATATAACTATTTCTTTAATCTTTGATTTACAGAAACACCAATAATATTCCATGACTTACAGTAGTACATGTATATAATTTTAGTGCATATCTTTCATTTTATTTTCATATTCTCAAGTCTAATATTCAAGAAACGTTTGCATGCATTTGTCGAGTTTGCAATTATTGTATGTAACAATAAATATTGCTACACTAGGTAATATTTTTTTATATAGAAAATAGAATTGTTAAAATATATACTACACATAATTTCTTTGTAAAGACTACTCTCGCATGAATTGAAAATGCTTGATATGCTCATCTATTTGATGTGGTGTGTGTCGACCTTATTTGAATATCATTTCATTTTATGAGTTAAAATTGTATTTTGCAGTAAAGTGCGGGAGTATTCAAAACTCCTCGATTTTCCAAATGTCTCTTTTACTGGTAATTTCATTTTCTTGGGGAAAAAAGAGTTTCTCTAGTCTTTATTTTTTAAGTTAAGCTGGTACAAAACAATTATCTAATACCCGGGGTATTTTGCTATGATAACTAATTTTAACTGTAAATTGTATTTGTTTTCTTTAAACGATCAAAATTGCACAGTTATAATTACCACATATGCTTATGATATAGGGTAAAGAGGACAACAGGTTTTCCAGGGAACTTGAAGGCAAACATTTGGATCGTGACATCAGAACAATGTATTTCCGTATTATTGAAAGTTCCGTCTTAATATATGTTTTAATTGCCTTTTTTGGTTTAAAAAAAACATTTTCTTGACAATGCATATTTTGAAAAAGATATCAAAAGATTTGACTTAAATTTATCATGAACTTAATTTGTCAGCTAGTTTAAATCTGTGTATTCTGTAAAGCAAAGTTAAATTAAATTGACACTTTTGATATTCTATTTTCGACAAAATTGTATTACATGTATGAAATTAAATAGAAATTGATATAGAGAAGCTTATTTCATAGAAACATAAATTAAAATCATCGCAAATTAATCAGGCAAGTTTCAATCAATGCGATGCCCTTGTAGTCACGGGCACCTGTCCGCACGTGTCACAAGTGGGGACACGTGTCGCAAAGACACCTGCTACTGTGTTAGTGTATTTTTTGTATATTCTATGTGATTTGGGAGGGTTTTCAGCCCAGGGGTAACATTGGGCTGTGTTAAACGGTGTATACACACCACTGGCGTAACATCCTTACAAAGAGATTGATGGTCTTCATTAATAAAGGCTGATTAAAACATTTAATAAAATTAATCTAGACTAGACACAAAATATTGATAAAACTATTAATATATATTCAATGGGGGAATTTTCTTTTATTTCTTTTTTTGCGGGAAATACTGATTTAACAGGAAAGATCTTTACACTTGAAAAATTAAAGCATTTTTATCTGAATCTAATAAAAATTATTTCCTTTTTTTTTTTTGGAATAATAAAAAAAAAAAACCTGAGGTTCTATCACATTGTATTTTTATTGTTATTTTGTTACGCAGATATATATGTTGATGAAGGAAATCTACGTTATTAATGTATGATTTAAATTAAAATTTCACATCAAGTTTTCTACACATATTAACGATATTGTCTTGATGCATACACATATTACGATTTCCATCCACAGATTATACAACTTCCTACACCCCCCCCCCCCCCCCCGGTAAAGCGAAAGTCGGACGCTTTTTCGGACCCTCTCGTATGCACCTTCGGTACGCGCTCCAAACTCGTAACACATAACCGGAAAGTTTTACGTCGCATATAATGATGTTTTTACCCTCTGTCTATTCTTAATTTTCATTGCTTAAAAGCTTACTAATGCTATAATTCAAAACCAAACACGGAAAGGCAAAGGCTGATGAAGTCGAACAGCGACAGTGAAAGTCGGACATGTAGAATTTAAAGTCGGACACATACTAGTTTCGGCATTTAAAGTCCAATTTACTTCATTTTTTAGGTGTTAAATCGTAGTGGAGCATGCACAAAGTATCAGGGGGTGGGGGTGGTGGCTGACCCCTCACTTTCCCCCCAAAACATTTATTTTACACTATTGAAAATTCAAGTTCATTGAAAGGCTGTTTGTCCCACCGCTACCTTTTTATTACCGTCAAATCAGGGTAATCTGGTAATATGTATGAATAAAATTCAGTTTTGAAAGATGTAATCAAATGGAACGTATCCTCCCATCAACCTCCAAAATAGAATTTTCTTTGAGTTTGGACCATACCCACTCCTTCTTTCTTGTCGTTTTCTTTCTTCACTCAGGTAAGTTAATTTTTTTAAATTTAATTTTCTAGCCCCTCCCCAGCTTACAAAAATGATACCAAGTGCCCGGGAAAAAATTCGTGAACATTTACTAGTTATTTTTACGTATAATATACTTAGTAATCGTGTGGATTATTTCGATTTTTCCATTTATATACCAAGAAATTTAAATTAGCATATAGTACATGTATTTTGCGATCTATAATCTATAAACCCGTGGGTTATCGTGTGAATAATTTTTTTTGTTTATATTGTCCCCAAAATCAATCCCATTTTATATAAATGGTTATAGTCAGAAAACTATATACCCCACTATCTTTATATAAGAATCAGTAATCTGTAACTTATTTAATTTCAAGAAAGAAACCTTTCTTTTTCCTGAATGAGTGATGAGTTATAAACATGAAACTCAAATAAAGCCACGAGAAAAAAATTACTTTGTTGATTTTTTTAAATAGATTTTCTTTTCTTCTCTTTCTTTCCCCTTCTTTTATTTTCCTCGGTTTATGTATACAGTATTTCATTTCTCTGCAATATTATATCAGTCTGTTGCTGTTGAAATTTAATGAGATCGTTTTTGCTTTACGTGTTTTCATTGTTTTTTTTTTCTGAAATGAAACAATTTCTATCAGGTAAGTGATAAAACGGTTTTTTTTTATTTCTTCCTTCAAAAAAGTTGCAGCGAATCGGCAGAATTTGATTTACAAAAGCTTAAATACTTTTAAATTGCGAGTAAGTTTAATAACATTATAATAAATTGTTCTATTTTTTTAAAATATGACAATTAAAATACAATTTATTCAATATAATGTGCTGTCCGACTTTAAATTCTCCTCTCTCCGACTTTAAATGACCGAGTGTGTAAAGTCGGACAGTTTAATTTTCATGGTTTTATAAATTAATATCCACCATAAAGTTATTATTATGGGAATAATTAATATTTATCATGTAAAAGTATGATTTAGTTACAAAATATACTCGCAATCACGGAGTACAAACGGCAAACTGAAGATTTCGCCAAGGACAACTAGGTCACTGCCGACAGGTGCGCGCTCGGGGCGCATGCGAATTTAATCCGGATCCATATGAGATGCGTATGTATCCTGCAAGTTTTAGACATACTTTCAAACGTTTTCACGACTATATATGTACGAAACAACTCAAAACATCCTGTAGACGGAGATACTGAAGAAAAATACACTAAATTTAGAAACGATTTTATTTTGAAAGAGAAAACTGTCCGACATTCGATGCTGTCCGACTTTAGCTGTTCCTCATTGTGGTATAGTATTTACTGTTTGACGATTTAATGTCAACACCGCAATAATCTACCCAAGTCAAGATCAATAAGAAATGTATACTTATAAGTTTATTCAGGATACAACTTTGGGCAATACAGCCCATCAGTTTACAAAATGACAAATATATATACATGTACAACATATAATACAATCGACTCTCAAAGAGTCTAAACTGGGGGGTGAAACCCCAGATCAAGTGTTCCTCAGTCCCACAGTTCCAATCATCATTTATATGATACAATTATAATGAATTTGAAATTAGCAGTACAGTATTATTCAAAGATAGAGTACAATATACAACCATGCTATTTTGATATACAGATTACAGACATAAATATAGAGAACTTACATGTAAGTCAACCTGATAAATATTCGTTACGTAATGTTAGAGCATGTTGAATATATTTCCCTAGACCAACCAAAGTAGATATGCGGTTTGTACTTAATAATTGGATTAATTTAAATGTACTTGGTGATTTGTAATAATACTCATTTATATATTTTTTTCTTAGATTTAGATATCTAGGACATTGGAAAATGAAATGAAATTCGTCTTCTATTTGATGACTATCACAAACATCGCATATTCTATCATTTCTGCTTTTGCCTTGGTACCTTCCGCATTCTATGTTTAAATAGTGCGATGAAAGTCTTATGCGGGAAATATGCTTTTTTAAATTACTTTGTAAAGGTTTTGTTAAATAAGGTTGCATTTTACAGAAGTCAGGTTGGACAATGTGCTTATATAAAAAACATTTTGACGAATTATCCATAAATGCATTGCATTCTTGGAGATGTATATCTAGTAGTCTGTTTTTATATATATGCATGAAATTAGCAGAGTTTATTACTTGTTGATTAATCCAAAATTCTCCCAGACCCAACCTAAATAATTCAAGCTTTACTTCACGCGCCCAATTTATACTTGTGCTTGTTCCCGGCCCATTCTCTGCATCATGTCGCAGGTACTCGTATGACGATTTTAAAATGCAGTTTTCTGTTTTTAATAATTTACACCAGAACTTCATGATTCTTAGTTTTCTTTGAATAATAAGTGGATATCGTCCCAATTCTCTATAAATCATGTAAGTACATGCATTGCGCTTAACACCAAGAGTATTTTTACAGAAGGATAAATGCAGTCTTTCAATTTCTGGAGATTTATGAAAACCCCAGATTTCGCTACCATACGATAAAATGCTGCCAACATATGTATCAAATAGCTGACAGCGGGTTTCGGCGTTAAATTCAAATTTCTGAATATTACGGTTTAGACCAAACAGAGCTTTTTGACCTTGTTCAGCTAATTTTTTTTGCGTAACATTAAATTTACCGTTGTAGTTTAAACATAATCCAAGGTAATTAAAAGAATTGACAATTTCTAAAACTTCATTATTGTACGTCCATGAAAAATTAACGCACCCCCCTTTCCTGAATACTAAAACTTTGGTTTTTGCGGTGTTCACGGTCAAATTCCATGATGATACGTATCCTTGTAAAGCATCAAGCAAGTTCTGTAACTCTTCTGGCGTGTTAGCGAATATTACTGTGTCATCTGCGAACATTAAAACAAAAAGATTTAGTTCTCTTAATTCTACACTTGGGCATTTATCGTTTATGAAATGATTTTCCAAGTCGTTAACGTACATATTGAATAATATCGGTGATAGTACTTCCCCCTGCAACAACCCGGTATTTACAGAGAATTCCTCGGATATCTCTCCTGCATTTTTGACACAGGCGCGTACATCAACATAGAGCGATCGGATAATTCGAAGGAATTTTCCGGTGATTCCCAATTTGATCAATTTATACCATAATTTTTCCCGGTTGATTGTATCAAATGCCTTTTTATAGTCGATAAAACAGCAATATAAACGTTGTTTATTATTCAACTTTTGTGATATTAAACTTTGAAGAGCAAATATCGCGTCAGTAGTTGAACGCCCAGTCTGAAATCCAAATTGTGCATCAGTTATAATATTTTCTGAGATATTCCATTTCATTATTCTTTCGTTAAGGATTGAAGTAAAAAATTTTTCCAGACTGCTTGTGATGCTGATGCCTCTATAGTTTCCGGGGTCATCAGTTTTTCCTTTTTTATATATCGGAATGATAGTTGCTTTCGACCACGAAGAAGGAAATATACCGGAATTAAATACTTTGTTAAAAAGGCTCTTTAAAATAGGAAGAAGTATGTCACTGAACTCGGAAAAGTATTCGTTGATTAAATTATCATTTCCCGCGCTTTTGTTTGTTTTAAGTCTGCGTATACAGGTTTCAACCTCTTTTGAGGTAATTTCAGTGTCCAAGAGCTCAAATACAGGGCTATCGGTGTCCATATAATTTGCAATCGAAATGTACGTAGTCGCTGAATCATTAGCAAGGTTCCGAAAGTGTTCAAAAAATTCTGATAAGGTAACTTTGGAGTTTGATGTCTTTCGTTTGCTAAAATGTTTAAAGAATTCTTTAGGGTTATTTTTCTTCAGTTGTTGCACCATATCACCTTGTTGTCTTTTGTATTGGTTTTTAAGTTTCTTTTGAAGTTTTTTGTATTCACCTTTTGTTTTAGTAAGCTTATTGTAATTTATTTTACTATGAAACTTGTTATATTCTTCTAAAGCAGATATATATTGATTGTATAAGACTTTGCATTTGTGGTTGAACCAAGGTTTATCCTCTGCATTTCTGTCTTTTGGACACGAGTAATTGCTACTCTTTGTACAATACTTCCCTAATACACTGCTTAATTTTTCACTGAAGTTATCGACAATTTGGTTGACATCGAATTCATCTTCAACACAAGAATATAGAGCGTCTAAGTTGTTTATAAGATCTCGTCTCATTTGAATTTGGGATTGTTCTTGCCATCTCACTGTGGTAGAATTTTGGAAAGTTAGACGGTTTGAAATTTTAGAATTGTTTGTCTGTTTTTGAAACCCTAAGATGCATGGAAATGAAAAATTGATTGGTGCATGATCTGAGAATTCGGTTAAATTACAAACCTTGAAATTCGATATATTGTTGAATGAATTTGTTAAAACTAGATCAACGACAGATCGCCCATTTGGGCCACAATAGGTATAGTTTCCGTTTGGATCGGACGGATGTCGTCCGTTAACTATGCGAATATTTGAAGATTTACATATGCTAATAAGCCTTCTACCAAATGTATTTATTTTATTATCCATTGTTGATCTTGGATTGAGTTCAATATCAGGTATATAAGTCATCACTTCTGAGATATGATCATTAATTTCGGAGTGTAGGGTATCGCTTTCAATATAATCTAATAATGAACCAGTTCTTGCATTGAAATCGCCAGTAATTATAACATTGCCCATTTCTGTATATTTTGTAATACATTCGTCAAGAGTAGTAAACAAGTCACAATTGTAAATATCATGAAATTTTGAATCAATGGGTGGTATATAAACTGCCCCAATGTACAAATCTTTCTTATCCCAACAAATGACTTTATCTATTTTTATCCAAACAATAGTGTCATAAAATATTTCATTTATTTTAATAAATTGATCAAGCGAGTCCTTGACTAGTACAACTATTCCTTCACCCTGTGTGCGATTTCTGACACGTTTTTTTCTGTGATATGCATGAACACAATAACCACTAAGAGATATATTGGAGTGTTCCGTTATCCAGCATTCAAGAAGTATACAAATATCGTAATCAAATAGGCAAGAATGAAATTTTTTGTCACTTAGTTTATTTTCCAGTCCGCCATTTACGTTCCATATTCGGCATTTGATATCACCCCCCTGTGACCCCTATTCGTCGTCATCAACGCAGGTTTCACGTGGGGCTACTAATTTCCCATCAACGATCAATTTGTCTTTAACAAAGTGTGCTTTCTGATTGTTTTCTTTGGCCTGCTTGTATTGTGGAAGAAGAAGTTTGCGTCGATCGCGAAACTCCCGTGGCGATTGCTCCCCTATGCTGTAATTGGTCTCCTTAAGCTTGTAGCTGGATTTTCGAATGACCTCTCTATCGTGAAAGTTCTTAAATTTCACCAGAATTGGACGGGGTCTTGATTCACTCGGTTTCCCAATTCGGTGGGCGCTTTGAAGCTGCATCATTCCAACATCTCCAACTCCCAGGTTGTTTTTACAAATATTTTGGATAAGTAGTCGGCAGTTTTCGAATTCTGTTTCTTCAATGTTGAAAAAAAGCAGATTATCCTTCATGGCATTACATTTCATGTTCAAAAGTTCATCTTGGATTTTGGCATTGTCGCCTGCTAATTTATCGTTCTCAGATTTTAGTTTCTCAAATTCGTTTTGTAGGTTTGTTATAATCTCTGTTTGGTTTGATGCATTATTTTTTATTTTGGTCATTGATTTCTCTTGTGATTTTTGAGAAGAATAACAGTCTTCGATCTTTTTGGATTTATTTTCTAATACGCTGACTCTGTCTGTGAGATCAAGTACAGATTTTTCCATATGTTTTAGAGCATTTCGAGTGTCAAATACTGCGTGTTCAATTTGATCTAGTTTCTGCATTCTCATCTTAATGTCACTGACCTGTCTCACCATAACCTGTGCCCAGGGTGGAGCTTGACTCATTATCCGGTAATCTATGGGCGGAGATGCAGGAAATGCACCCATGGGAAAGCCTGGTGGTGAAGAGGGATAGGATGGATATTGTGGCATCCGCTGTTGGGCAGGAACAGATGCACGTGTAGGAGTATATTGGGGCATACCTTGACCATTCTGTTGATTATTTGTCCCTCTTCCTGGAGTGTGCACTGTCTCTTCACTCTTATCTTTATTGACATTATGTTTAGGGACACCCTGGAGTTCACTAATTGCACTATTTGTTCTATTTGAAGGTGCTATTGGACTTGAATTATGATCATTCAATCGTTTAGGAGATAGTTCTGAATCCGTGCCTAATGAACTCATGTCTGATCGCCTACGTTTGTTATCACACTTGTCAGGTTTAGTGTTCGAATCGTTATCCATGTAAAAAAAACACAGACACAGTTTACCAACCACAGTGTTTATATATAGATCAGACCGGACTGGTCACATACACAAGTCATACCAGTGGTGCAGCGAAGCGTGAAAAACAAAGCCGAATTTCAATTCAGTTCACGAGTTTCATAAAACCTCTTATGAGTAATATGAATAGGTTCAGCTGAAAACAAAGTCTTAATGCTAAGATACAATAAACTCACAGAACCCCTGGGACTCTCTACAGAACCACAAATTCAATATTTTTTCTCTCTGTCCGAACACTTGACCACCTTGTCCACTTCCGACTGTCAATCATAAAAAAAGTTAGCTATATAATATTGATGAGCTACATGCGTTGACAGGTGTATACAAAATGTACATCGAAATTCCGTGCAAAATGTACTGCATTAGTAACAGTGAAGAAAATGTTTTTCTAGTTTATTGACTTCTATTTCTAAATTTCTAATACATTATCAGGAAAATACCCCCAACCCCCTCATTAACACTATGTGTACAGTCATATTATTTACCGGTATTTATAGGTACACAGCTTTGCGTAAGTTTATAGATTGTCAGCATTATACATAGATGTACTTAATTGATTAATTGAAAGGTTTACATTTGAATTCAAAATGAAAACTTTTCCATGACAATTATGCATAATACAGATAGAGATTAAATCTTTTAAGCATTCGCCAATTAAACCTGTAAAATGTATTAATGCAATGATAACAGTTCAATTACCAGAAGTGTATGAAAATCTTGCTGTGCGAGTGAATATACTTTAATTCGTAATTGTTTCTCTTTGACTCTTAAAAATGTTAAAATGAATACGTGTAAGGTAAATTTTCTTTGCAAAAGAAGTTTTTTGTGCATTGAACTCTAACTTTTAGGCCGCGCATGATATACACATTGTGCAGACCTGCGCTTATGCGTCAGTCATGCAGTACCCCCCTCCCCCTTCCTCCAGTTTATTGACAATGTATAATACCGGTAGTCATTTTGTGCTGTATGATGTGATTATGGTAAAGAAGATATACAACTTACATATAAATGTAAAAGCGATACTTTACACGTTCTGTCATTTCATTTATTTGTTACTTTTTAAAATTTTATTTTAATTTTATGTCAAGGTCACATGAATACTTGGCTTTAACATGTTAAACACGTGATTCTCTGCAAGCATGGGATTAGGTGCTCGTGTACTTACTACCTGAAATGTCATATTTTATATCAAATTACCGCTTGGTTTGTTTAAAAATATTTTATTGTTTAGATGTTACAAGAAAGAATCGGAAACAAGTTCTAAAAACTAAGAACGTCCTCCCCTTTACAAAAAAAAAAAATAATTACAAAAAATATTGTTCAAAATTAATTTACACTGGATTTACCTCGTAATATTACTCATTTATTTCCGAGAACTGTCTTATCAAATAAATCGATGAATAGATATTTTCGCTTGCTAATAATCAGGTCATACTAATTTTTCTCTTAAAATGAAATGCATAATTTTTTTTTCATTCACTTTGTAAATTTGCCGTAAATCTCAGATGGTTGTACAAGACACGTAGGACTGCATTAAACTACAGTACTATGCGTTTTTTCCCCAATTTTTATGCTTTTCGTATACTACATGTGATTTTTATTTCTATTACTACTAGGCCCTTAACTGTCCATTTACTCATATTACATACTAGTTCAAGAACAAATACTAGTATCTGTGACAAAAAATGATATGCCGTTAATTATCGCCGGTTAAGAATCTTTATCAAACCATCACTGAAAATAAAGTATTTTGATGCTCGTTCCCGATGTCCGAAATTTACGGTGACATCCGATTGTTTACAACAGTGAATCACGCGACCTTTCCTGAATTGCATTGAGAGAAAATAAATTCTAAATTCTGACAAATTTTTAAGTACATCGTACATACATGTATAAGGTTGTTGAAGAGAAATTTGTACATTCAACAAATTAATTCCAAACACTTAATACTGTATACTTGATATAACATGAAAGGCAATTATAAAAGAAAATACAAGCCTCGTGTTCTTTTTTACTTCTCTTTTCGTTTTTTTTTTCATTTTTGGTAAAATATTAAATCTTTTAATTAGTTTTTCTGTCTGATTAGTTCGGTTTATTTCTTTATTTTGAAGGGGGTCTTGGGATAATGAATTATAATGTTTATCGCTTACAGAAACGTTTAATTAATTACGAACACTGTAATTTTAGATATTTGTTTATAACAGATCTGATTAGTAGAGCTAAAAATACATGTATCAAAAATAAAATAAAATAAGATAAATATATAAATATAGTTTTGAAACCCAGTTGGATTATATAGAAAATAATTATAAATGCATCGCAAATTTAATCTAATAAAAATTTAATTTTCTGTGTTTTTTAATTAGATTTCTTTAAAGTGTGTGAGAAAGAATGAAAAAGAGGGGCCGGGCTGATCTGAGGGTGTCCTCTGAGTCTACATGTTGGGTCAACATTGCGTAACAGACTGCTAGTGATATCCGGCAGGTGCCCGTCTGTATATATATTGAAGTGACACCTATTGTCTTGTTTCTCGCTACTGCATTGCGCAATTCACAAAGCTTCCATTTGTGTAGTACTTCACAGAGGTTCCGTTACCAGTCAGCGCCAGTGTAGTACGCCAGTGTAGTACTTCAAAGCGCTGCCATTTGTGTACAATATTCATATTAATATTCATGAATACGGTGCTGTGTTTGAATAAACGTCTTCTTTTAATTAAAAAAAATACATAGCATGTACACAATTATTTACGAAATAATTGTTTCCGATTAACCCTTTTTAATAAATAAAATAAAAAAAGAGTTCACAGAATGGCTTGTCAAGAGTTTTATATATATATATATATATATATATATATATATATATATATATATATATATATATATATATATATATATATATATATATATATATATATATATATATATATATATATATATATCTGATGGTGGTAGTTATTTTTCAAAATGAAAGGAAGATAAAAGTCACATTTTAAGTTGAACATAAGTGAGTAATTCATTTTCCTGTGAAGGGGTATCAATATTTATAAAAGGAAGGGAGTCTACTGAATCATTCGTGACAATTATTATTGCTGTACACTAACCGATCGGCATTATCACAGCCAATAAATACTGCAGCGTCATTAGAACCAGTAAAAATAAATAAAAGATAGATTTTCTTTAAACGGAGTTCAAGTTTATTTTCATTTAATTCATTTGATGTCTTTAAGAAAACATATGCAGCTATGACAACGATAAATTCCCGCGGTACATGTTAATTAACCGATGAACATAATTATGATTTAAGTGAACTTGCTATCAGACTGATTGACAGACATGTACAACCGTTCCCCCCCCCCCCAAAAAAAAAGACAATTGCATTATTAGATATCATATTATATTTCTTAGTAACTACATGACTGTTATCAAATTTTAGCGCCACCTGTTTAACCAGGGACCTATATTAGTATATAGGTTCCTGGTTTAACATAGAGATCCCCTAATTATTCTAACTACTTTCTTGTTTAAATTTAGGAGTATTCAATCTTTACACATGATTTTTTATAATCATGTGCACGTGTGCTAAATAAATAGTAAATGAAACTTCTTTGAAATAAAACTCGGACTTAAAGCAAAATAAACCGGTATTATTTTCCGCTGTCGGTGTTCATTTTATTATGCAAGCACATAGAAATATTAAAATTTTCAGTAATCCCCATGTTCATTTTCAAATTATATGTTAATTTAACAAAATTTAAAGACATCTTTATTTGCACAACAAATACGTAACCTATCAAATTTTCAGGTGTGGATGGAGATTTATTAGACGAAAACTACTATTTATCATAATGTTTAACATTGGTTGGATAAATTTTGAAAAAAAAAACTAAATTTCAAAAATACTTTATTTTTATAATTAATTGGTTGATATCAAAGACAAATAAATCAGATATCAAATTTCTTAATAAAATATGCATAGAACACTTAATCCTTTTGAAAATTCCAAACAAAGTACGCAAATAATTTAATTAATTAAATGAACAAGAGGCGAATTTCAGTTTTATTGTCGACGGGGAGTTTCAAGATAATTGAACTTACACATTTTGATTTGAAAAGGGTTTAAAAATAAAGAAATTTGAACATTAGATTACAATAAAACTCATAAAAATAGCAAGTTTTTGAAAAAAAAAGCATCAGTGTCACTCAGGATTACCTCAGTATCCACAGTATTGTGTCAAAAGTCATCTACTGTCTATAGATACTCGTTAATGTGAATGGTTATGAGTTTATGCACACATCTTAAGCTGGTCCCGCTCTGTATCTCTTCTTATATACTTTTTTTTCGTTAAGGAAATTTGGTAAGGTATTCTAGTGAAAAAAAAAAATCCCGGTAAGTTTATTAAGCAAACGGAAATTACTTCCTGTAGTTTGAGTCTCGTGAAAATTAAGAACACGCATATTTCTTTAAAAGAGTAATTTACAGCATGTAGAATAGAAATAAAGTAGTGGACAACGTAGATAAAGAAATCTAGTTGTATTGAAAACCTTCACTTCTTTATATAATGACATCAACAAAAAATGCACAGTAATACAATTACACACTTAATTCTTTTAATAGATTGCTTTAGCATGCGCTACACATCAAAAGCTGTTGTTCTTGAGCAAAACAAAATAATGTATATTTTTATAGATTTTTCTTTAGTTACATGTAGAGCAATGGCCTTTGGGGGGATGCATGGTTTTGTTAAATAAACATGTGCATTTAGGACCTTTGTAGTTTCATAGAGACCTTACCACACAGGGATCTGCGAACAAATTTAAATTCAAAAGAAATAATAATAAAAAATGTTTTTTTATATGAATATTTTAACCATTATTTTACAGATGTCTTTGTAGTTGGATTACAAATTTTACACCATGCAGACGTTTACCACACAGGGATCTGCGAACAAATTTAAATTCAAAAGAAATTAAAAAAAAAAGTTTTTTTTTATGAATATTTTTCTGATATTTTAAACATTATTTTACAGATGTCTTTGTAGATGGATTACAATTTAACACAAAACATCACCAAGACTATTAAATACCGTATTAATGTCATTGATCTATAAAGTGATTATGATTTAATTTCATAATTATACACGATTTATATTTATTCTATACCTATAGAAAATTATTTAATTTTCAAACAGGATAGTTTTATTTCAAATCAGTAATAAACATTGAAATCGAAATTCTAAATAGTTTGTTCTTTCATTGATTTTCTTAAAATAAATGTAGGTTATTTTATGACTAAATTATGTTCTCTTGTATAACTTATGAGAACTATACAATAATTTTTAATGGTTATAAAAAAAACAAAAATCATCATCTTAATTTTAGACAAGTTTGCAGAGACTGTGTGTGTACATGATTGACAACTGCCCATTGTTCCCTGTAGGTAGAAAACCCTCTCAAATCACATAGAATATACAAAAAATACACAGTGACAGGTGTCTCCTGTCTCCAGGTGTCTTCGCGGCACGTGTCTCTACCTGATATGGCACGTGAGGACAGTTGCCCGTAGTAACACAGGCCGTACCAACGTTTTCAAATATGCTTT
>PRKT01000721.1:62852-77622 GCA_003671525.1 Saccostrea glomerata
AAAAAAAAAAAAAATAATTAACAAATAAGAAAACTAACAAAAAATTATCTTAAACAATATTTACTATAGCAAATTACTAGTATAATAAATATGATACTCAGACCACCACCTCACTCGATGAATGATTTTTTTCTGACCATGCAGTTTACATTTATTTTTATGTAACTATACTAAGTCTTTCTCTTCTATATTTTTTCTTTTAATCAGTAATCGCAACTTCTCTCTTTATGATTGATTTCTATATAACTGCACTTATACTCTTCTTTATTCCAGTTCACGCATTCTACACGAGTTCACCACGACTAATGTGATAAATCCAATTAAAAATTAATTTGCATTCACGGTCATGAAATATTAAATTTTATCACATAGAAATACACTTTAAGTTATTTTAATTGTTTAAAGGGGGAGACCGATTTAATTCTTTTAAAACAGTAATGTGGTATATTCAGAAAATATTTAACTTTTTTGTGAAATATAAAGTCCATGTAGTTTGAAATTAGTATGAGGTATAATTTCAAAGTTTCCCTACCTGGAAAACATGGGAGAAACTACAGACTGGTGGCTTCCATGTCGGGAAACTATATGGAAACCACTGAGGCATGTTTCCATGGTTTCCTATCTTGGGAAACTTACAGGAAACCACAGGTTGATTGTTTCCATGTCGGGAATCTACATGGAAACCACTGAGGCATGTTTCCACGGTTTCCTATCTTGGGAAACTTACGGGAAACCACAGGTTGATTGTTTCCATGTTGGGAATCTATGTGGAAACCACTATGTGGTTTCCATAAAATGGAAACTATATGGAAACTACTGATGTCACGATTTCCATATGTTTCCATCGGGTTTCCAAATTTGGGAAACCTGGCTTTTCATCCTGTGTTTCAGACAACATTTTCTTCATCCATCGTCCTCAAAGATTTTCAGATGTGTGAATTTTAAAGCAAATTACATCATATATCCTTCAATTGAAGTAAACCACGGCAGCAGACATTATTTTCCTACGGAAATAAGTACAGAAATGGGTCACTTTGGGACTTTTCTAATGAAACTTAAAAAAAAAAATACCGAATAAACGACATCATATTTCCAGAATGTTCCTTTTTCGTGACATGTTCTTCAATATTCATATATTCAACTATTGTTAAAGTGATTTCATAACTTTTAAGGAACAATACATTCCTAGAGCAAGTAAAACCCAAACCGTATTTTCTTTCATTTTATATTATTCATTTATTTACTTATTTATTCATTGAATTTCATTTTGCATAGAGGAGAAATAAATTGCGCATTAAATAAAAAAAAACAGAGGTACATGGTCTCATTGCCCATCCGTGACTTTGGCCAGTAAAAAAGGCAAAAATCATTTCAGTATTGAAAATTGTCCCGAACGGGTCTGAAATGGGGGGGAGGTGGTATGGTAGGCTTGAACAAACTTGAGTCCAAATAAACCAAGTATACTTGGTATTCTTTGACTAACTGGGACTTTCCCCTTTTATGTCTGTACTTTCATCGTTTTCCTACTCTTCCCCTGGGTCATGATAGGAACAATTTGAATCTACAATTCCTAGCTTTAGGAATGCTTCGAAATAAATGAAAAAAAAAAAAACATCAATGGCTTTACTGTTTTTCAGAAAACGATTTTTATATGAGTTCTCCCATGAGTTCTTCTGTAGAACTTTGTTCATTGCGGTCAAACCCTTCCCACGGGGCCATCATTTGTATAAAATCAAATCAACACCACCTAAGAATTTGTCAATATAAATATAACCAATCATGGCTTTTGTTTTCCTGGAGAAAAGATTTTTAAAGTTTTAGCTATATATCGCTATTTCAAACTTTGACCATCCATTGAGCCCCCACCCTACCACTGGGGCAACGTTTGAACAAACTTGAATTTAATTAACCTTGGGGTATTTCCATATAAAAGACCAATCATGGCATTGGCATTCACGGGAAAAAGATGTTCTAATTTAATATGCAAAAGCTTATTCGTTCATTGTCGTCCCGTACACGTCACTCCCAAGTTTAATTAAACTTGCATGTACAATTTTTAGGAACCTTTCGCTGAAGTTTCAATTTTTTTGACAATCTTTAACGATGCCACAATAATTTGAAAAAAAAATTGCGTGAAATTTTGTTTAAAGATGCTTCACTTTTAAATGTATTATACAATTACAATAAAGTCTCTTTCCAATTTTACTAATTTTTACATGTTTATTTTTCACTTATTTTTAGGCAACTGTTTGGAAACCGACGGAGAAACTCTTTATTACGTCAATTGTATTGGATTTTCAGCAGGTTGTCCTGACAAAGATTACCAAAGCAATACAATATACCAGTGTAAGATCATCGTTTTAAAAATTTCATTTCATTAAGATGTATTACTTAAAAAAGAAACAAAACAACATTGCAATTTGTAAAATTGAATCATTGATATATTCAAATCTTTATTATTATTATCATTATTTTGTATTTAGATCCTGCTTGTCAAAGCATTAATACAGAAAAAAAATGTTTTCTTGCCGAATCTTCATGTCCTAATATGTGAGTATCTTTTTATACACCCCTCCCCCAAATAAAAATAACAAAATGTATGGTTTTAATTGGTCATGTTATTGTTTCCATCAATTTAAAATAACCATATTTATCTAGAAAATATCATAAATGTATGTATAACACCTATATATTTCATTATCTTGCACTTTTTATATTGAATCCTAACTGGTAACTTCATTTTAATTTTAGATATAAGGGGTGTTAAGGAAGTTCATTCCATGATGAAATATTTTCAAAAATTTCGAAGTAGTACTTTACTACAGAGACAGATTTTCAAATCTGAAATAATCACAATAGTGTGCTGTAGATTTATAGCAATTCATTTCTAGCAGGAAGTTATATGATTTTTCTTCTATATGAAAAATATATAACACCTTTAAAGCACCCAAATGATAGAAATGCTGGTCATTTTGAGCAAAAATAAAGGAAAATTTAATTTTGTGTCTTCATAGCTTATATTGCATCAGACAAGCTGATGAGCGTAGGTATAAGACTGATATATTACTTTTCATAAGAATTGGTTTGTCATTTTGAAATTTTTCACAGATTTGATAATTTTTGCATAGTATTTGAAAGAATGTTCTAGCCTGCGTGCTTGATATATGTCACAAAGATGTGTCATCCCGAATTTTAGTAACAGACATCATCTGCTTTAAAATCTGCCCTGCTCTAATTGATTAAAAAAAAACAGTTAAAACCATATCAGTAGCAAGAAATGACTCTATAAACCTGAAATACATGTATCACAAATTGTAAATATCTTCTCATCGTATTTCTTTCTAAAAATAAAAGAAAAATGTGGAACGAAATTTCTTAACACCCTTTATAATAAATAACGCTATTTGGAAATGATTTCTTAAAAGTCTTTACTAATATAATATTAAATAGATTCAAAAAATAAGAATTTAATATATCTTTAATACTTCAAATTTGCCAGTAAATAAATACATGTAACAAAATGAAAAATACCGATTTACTAACTGAAAAATTCAAAAATGTTGTTTATACTTTTTGCTTCTTTATTGTTTTTTTTATCATTGATCAGCAAAGAAACTCAAGACTCTCATAACCTGTTTTATTCCAATTAAAAATTTAATGTTATCTGATTTTTTTCGTTTATTATTATTTTTTTTTTTACTTTTCTTTTATATAAGATCTGTGTATGTTCTGCTCCTTGTTTGCATTGCATACTATTTGTGATCTCGATAAATCTCTTTACAGCTTCATCTATATCGGAGATTTTAAATATCTGCAAACGAAATTTTGAAATGACTTGATTGCCAAGGTGTCTAACATATAGGTGAACATTAGGTTTTACTTCTTTTTACAACAGCTCATGGAGCACTGTTACCACCAACACATCATTTGATATTCAAATAACAACATCCGTGCCTCAATATGAATCATCGTTTGCAGCAGAGATTGCAGGGGGTCTGACTGCTGCAGTGTTTTTACTTGCCGTTATTTTGACAATTGCTGTGGTCCTTTGGAGGAGAATGAAGAATAAAAAAAATGAGAAACAAGAAGACATACCAGGTATTCTATTCAAATGGGAAAATATCAAATGTAATGAAGAAAGTCGGCAAGGTTTATATTTCTAATATCAGATGTATGTTTTTTTAACGAATTTTCTGTACTTTTCTATATCTCTTCTGTTCTTTTTTAAGCTGAAAATGAGTTGTTGCTAGTGCAGACGAAAGAATCTCAAGGTAATGTGTTTTTAGAAAAAAATTCTGATAATTTTTTTTTTCATTTTTAATCGATTTAAATTTAACTCTACATTTTATATGATGTTGAATTTCTCTTCATTTCAAAGAGATTCATTGTAGTTAATGCAACTGAGCAGATTGATCACAATTCTCAAGAACAGATCGTAAACAAGACAGATGAGCAAAGTAACAAAAATGCACAAGATCAACTTGGCAACAGAACACAAGAGCGAACTGGCAACAGTACACAGAAGGAAACTGGCATCAACACTCAGGATCACGGAGGGAAAGACGGGAAAATTGAATCTACTTCCCCCAGTAAGCCACCGCGGGGAGTTACTGATCCTGAGTATGAAGGTACCATACAGATATTACTTTTCCAAAACTTATTACGTCACCTGCTTTTGCAAGTATATCTTTTCAAAAAGATATCAAATTGGAATGCAATTACTAAATTTTTTTTTATTTTACGCGTCACTACATTTTTATACAATGTATGAATTTATAAAATATTGCAAATGAATGATGTGTTTAAAGAAGGGTCATTTAGGATATGCAGAAATGAAAAGCATTTTCTTTAACTTGTTTTGCTCTGCTAAAATAAATAAAGTATTATTTAGACCCTTATTCTCACCTTACTTCATAATAAAGATCAATGAAAATCCACGTCATGTTAAGGTTGGTCCCTACTCAAACGCGTCATAACAATTTACCGGATATGATTATCGATACGAAATGTTAAAACCAAATCCGTCTTTACGAGTTCTATCGGGTTAGTACCGTTATCGGTTTAGGTATTATATAGCGCTGAGCATTTCCAGTTGGCACTTTTAAGATTTCGCTCGTGTTTACCGAGATGCCGAGGTTTAAATGCAGGTTTGTTAAAGACTCTCTCGTTAGAAAAATTGAAGATTAGATAAAGGAAGAAGCAATCGAATAAACAAAACAGATTTAACATGTGACAAAACAAGTGGTGTGCCAGTAAGTGACTCAGATTACAGTTATCATTATCATAGAGTTATGGCTGTGACGGTGAGAATATTCATGTCGTTAGAGAAGAAGAGACATATTCGGTTTAGGAAGATGAGAAAATGAATCCTATGGTGTTAGAATATAAAGAAAATTTTCTATTTCTAACGTATTTTTATACAGACTTCATTACAATTAATATTTTTTGTCTTAATAATTCTTACTTAGAACACACTGTTATTCTAAACATGTTATCATCATAACATCTATCTTTATTTTTACAAAGCAATAAGTCTCCTACAAGAACAGTGCTTAGAATGCTTGTTCTAGAGTAATAATTTAGAAGGTCATCAAATTTCAAGGGTTTAGACCCACTATTAAAAAGTATTTTCCTGTAGAAACCAATGTATCCTATCACAGTCAGGACTTTCAAAAGAAATTCCCTTACTTCTCAAAGATCACAAGTGCCAAGTACAGATACAAATTTGTAGTACTCCCCCGACAGGTGATTGTTTCATTTTCCAAGAAGACTTTTCTTAAAAAAAGCATTTTTTATCAAGGATTTACTGTGATCTTCCACGTTGTTAAGTAAATTAAAGACAAAAGCAATGGTCTTTATAAAATATTATTTCAGTATGTGCCCCTGGATACTTTGGGAGACTTTGTGATGCAGTTTGTCCTCGTGGTAAATTTGGTGAAGGCTGTGCAGGGGAGTGCACGTGCTCTCAAGATGATTGTGACCACGTGACCGGATGTCCTCTTATAAGCCAGCTTATAACACAGGGAGTAACAGGTAAAAGCTAAATGCATTTGTTAATATTATTAAGCTAGCTAACACTTTTTAGATGCGAAATTGTATAAACTTTAAAGTTATATTATCTTATCTATTTCCCTTTTACGTCAAGGGCTTCATCTGACAAAAGTACATATTTCAACGCCATTAATATCATCAGGAATAATCATAACTGATCTCCCTATCCCTACCACAGAGAGTTACAAAATATCAACATCATCGACGCTAAAGCCGTATATAACAATAAAAAGCAACACAATTTTGTACTCATCAGAGATACAAACAACAGAAATACCTACTGATATAATTACCGCGGAACAGTTTAACAGTAATTATACAATCCTTGGTGTAGGACTGATATTAGCGATTCTTTTGATAGTTATCATTGTACAACTCCGTGTGAGATCAAAATCTTCACACAAAACAATTTCAAAGGAAGAAAGGGGAGAAAACATTGAAATAAATGTATTTAGTGACTCCTCATGTAAGCCATTGGACATCGATAAAAAACAGTATAGCAGGTTAGAACAGGATAAGGTTAAAGGTCACGTGTATCAGCGTGTTGAATCTGAGTATCAGGAAATTGAGGAATGTTTAGAACTGGTGGACAATCCATCTGTGCTCAAAAGTGGTTCTCGGTCAAAAATGGAGACGACAAGTGAAAGTAGTTGTTTGGAAAATTATATAGAACCTGTTATTTCAACAGAAACTATCAGAAGACAACGGCATTCGTACATAGAAATATTGGATACAGAAGTGTATACCAGAGATGACAACTTAATTGATGCATCTAATGAAAACTCCAGTAAATCATCGTCTTCATATGATGATGTGATAATCGAAGGTTCCACAGTTTCACCGGAAATAGCTCACAGAGAGGATAATACTTATCTTGATGTTCTCTTTGAATGATAAGTATCCAGCCATCAAAACCTGATGTAAACCATAACAGCCAATTCGCCAAAAGACACACGGTCTCACTTTAAAATTTGAAACTCGTCACAGTAATCTCAATGATTCACCTCACTGTTATAAAAGTCAATCGTCCATTCCGTTTGTGTTTAAAAAAGTTGTAATTAATAACGTAAATTTTCAAAACTTTTCTTATGTAGAAACTGTACTGTTGTTTATTTTCTAACGTCCCTCTCGAGAATTTTTCACTCATATGGAAAAGAAATTGTATGGAAAAACAATGTAACGATTCCTTAGAATTAAATTGATTTGAACACTATAAGTCCATGTAAGACTTTTTAGTTTCTAATAATAAGATGAAAAGAATATTTTCAATTAAATAATGTTGTCAAAAACTCATAATTTTTGAAAATTTTAAATTGTAAGATCAATGGTAATTTTAACGTTTTTGTTGTAAATCAAGATTTTGATGATACACTGTATGTAAACGCAACATCAAATTAAATATTCATGTTTATTAATGTTTTCTATTATTGGTGTTTTCTGTTTTCTTTTTTTAAATTATATCCTTTTAACAAATATCAATTAAAATATTTGTTTATGTAACATTAATTATAATATTATATTTTGTCCTTGTGACATTTTTTTTACATGCTTGTATGTTTATTGTTTCAGGTCACTGAGAAAAAAAAATCATAATCCATGTCTGGTAGATATTTTCTTATGGAAAAACTTTAATATGCCACTTCACACAAAGATGGCCTATGGCATGAGGGTGTGTAATGACCTTGATCCGAGGTCATTTAAGTTTAACGTCAGAGAAAATTTCATAAATCAATTCTGCTCCATATCTTTCTTATGGAAAAACGTGGTAAGTTTATGTTTTACACCAAAATTGCAATTGTTGATATTCTGAAGGTGTGTCATGTCCTTGACCAAATGTCATTTGTGCAAGTATAAGGTCTTCGAAAGAAAATTTGATAATTTCTGCAAGGTCCATATCTTTCTTATGGATAAACTTGGAGGGATCCGTTTTACACAAAGGTTGCTTAAGACCTGAGAGTGTGTCATGACTTTAGGACGCAAGGTCATTCGTGCGCGTTTAAGGACACTGGCAGAAACGAATCACAAATCATGTCTATTCCATATCTTTCATATAGATAAACACGGTGGATTCCCATTTTAAACCAAGATTGCTTATGACTGAGGGTGTGTCCTGACTTTGGACATAGATCTTTAATGAAAGTTCATGGTCACTGAAAGAAAAAGTTTATAAGTTGTGTCTGGTCTTTATCTTTATTATTTATTTATTTTTTTAAGCTGCAAATTTATTTCATTCATGAAAAAATATGATGAGCTATTGTATTTGCACTTAAACGTTTAAATATTTCTCTCTTCTCCTAGAGCCATTAAATAGTCATAATTTGCCACCTTCCCTGAAAAACCGGGGGAGGGTTATTCGTCCCTTTTGGACAGTTATAGTTGATTCAGGCAACGCTTGGCGTGGGTGCGAGCGGTAAACCGAGCTTTTGTTGCAGTGTTCCCAAACGGCTTTTCAGGAGTTTCGCATGATATTGGTGACGTTTAGCATACTATTACTCAGTCGTCCTTAAAACATCCTGAACGTTATTTGAGCGATTTTTTTTTTTATTAGAAATTCATTTTGATCATTGAGAAAACAATACACATATAGTTAGTTTTGAAATTAACGGGGAAAAATCTTATTTTTGAACGTCAATTAAGTCTCTAGACTTTTTAGTTGAACTTGCAATCTATTTATTTGCCACATAGCATGTATTTTGATAAAATTCATAATGAAATATTTTAAATCTATCAGAAGAGCACATATCTTTTATAATAATTTGTTTCTCTTTAATCCTTTTTTAATTGATTAAAAATGCTTACACTCATATAAACCTTTTAAATTGATAGCGTTACAGACTTTCCCTCTGTAAAACGATCAATTTCTTTTCAGAGCCACAAATGAATACAAAAAAAAAAATATTTAAAAGTAAAGTTACTACCGTAATGGATTGCCCATGATTTGTTATACAATTTAAACTCTAGATTAACTTATGCACATTCTACACAATAAATACATTTTTTTCTGATTCGAATTGGGTTGTTATTTTTCGAACTTATCCAATCATACCGACTTTTTTAACCATACTGCGATCATATTTTAAAAATCACCCATAAGATTACCAGTATTAGGTCAGATACTCAAATAAAAAAAGTCTTTCGATTGAGACTTTATAAAATAAGGTCCCATGTACCAGTAGAATATGACAAGAAACAGATGCATCGATGTTTAAAGATGAACACGATTTGTAAAAGAAATGTGTCCGCCATTTTGGTTCCCGATTCTCGCTACTCTGCATGACCGTATATAAAGGCAAGAATTCAGTCACTGTTCAGCATGATCAGTTGACACCAGTATAGACGGATATATGCTATTCAGGACTCGGTAGCGAGAATAATAACGTACTGCATCGTCCAAGGCAGGAAAGTAAGATACCAAATAAATTTACAATTATAGTTATAATAGGTGTACAGGTCAGTGCAGTATACAAACAACACAGATAAAGGTAACTGCAAATAAATTGTAAGCAGAGGTAATACAAGATAAGCAGCACGACCACGGGTTGCCGTTTCAATCCGATAACCGTGACAATAAAGCAGTCAGGTGTAGCTAATGCGACGAGTATACCCTGGTGTTGATGCATCGTAGATAATAATGTCGAAAATGGCGTATACCTAATTACGAGTCGTGTTCAGCTTCAACGAGGCGCATGACCTTGCGAAGACTTATTAGCCCATGCGGTCATTTTTGCAACGATACACCTTTGCCTAATATTTTGATTTTAATACAAAATTAATATTATCTGTTACCCTAGTGGACTGAAAATGTGATTATACGACAATAATTAGAAGAAAAAAAATCAATCTCTCTAACAAAATCACCATTTTAAGACTGATAAATTATCATATATGTATTCAGTGAGTTCAAATCTAGATTGAAAAAAAATGAACAGAATGTATCCAACAGTATTTAAATTGCCCCAAAAATATCTTTGGGGCACTGGTAAAAAAAAATGGGATGACTTACGTCTCCTCCCCCTCCCGGTAAATTGACAAAAAAAATGAAATTTCCAAGTTTTAATCAATTCTTTTATGTACCTAATCTTTGATATGTGTACATTTATGGAATAATATTTAAAAAAAAATAGAAACCTGATTTTAAAGATATGTATCTTTTATTTGTGTAGGGTATCATGTTTACATCCTATCCATTTTAAATTTGATCCCGTTCCACTTTTTGAAGCCCTTAAATTTACGAGCGCAATTATGTACAATTTTATCTTTTGGCTGGTCACTGTATTTTATTGAAATAAATTCAGATGTGAAAGGAACAAAATGTAATTAACTGCACTTACATGTCATTTCTTTAAAAAGAAATGTAAAATTTAGCTCCCCTTTCCCATTATGATCAGATCAACTGAACTGGATTTTCCGATGTATACTCCTCAAAATTAAGTCTACACTTTTATCATTTGAAGTATTTAAAAACCTTAACATTAATTGACAAGATGTCATAAATTTTGACTAAATGTTTCAATGATTAACTGTTACGGCAAAACAATTGAAATAGAATGCATAAGTACTTAACCATGACCGTATATGTTAAAAAGCATGAAGTGTAAGTTTAACAGGTGTACCTTTCATTCATCTAAATTTCCATGTATCTTATATCTTTTTTTGTCACGAAAAACAGAAATAGCTTGTTTAAAATGCATTGTATGTACAATGTGCAAGTAAATGTGAAACGGTTCAAGCTGGTGGTAGTAAAGGTTTTATCTTCCTCTGTATTAATTTTATTTCTTTATCTAAAATCGTTAAAATACCGTCCGGAACATGCACAGAGGTTACTTGTATTTTTTATAATCATTACAAATAATAAATTCTTAACAAATACCACTAAACAATCCTAGAATTTAACCGGAAATTCACTGAAACTGGAACTAGAAGTGTCCATGTTCAAAGTCTTCTTAACTATCCAAATTATAACAAACAAACTGGAAGAGAGGGGAATGCGTGTAAGGAGACCTTATGTGTTATGGGCTTAATATTGTCGGGTACAAATAATTTCGTTCGGCTTCAGTGTCATCCACATCTCAACCCTGTAGAACATATATGGGACAAGATCGACAAGAGAGTGGAAACCTTTCCAGCAGCAACATTTAGCAGAACTACAGATGAAGACCTAGTCCAATCATGGAATAGTCTTCAAAAAAGATTTTCCTTTAATAGTATGAACTCTTTGAGAAGCTGTTGTCTTGATCTGAATTCGTTTGAATGGAGGATAAAAACAGTATCGCATGTTGCGAATTGTTAATTCTATAGTGTCTTTACTATTCAGCATTTTGTGTAAAAGACCTTCAATAAAGAAAGACTAAATGAAAAAATCTATTGATTCTTTTTATCCTGTATAGTTATCAATTTATCTTGTCCTAATTATTTACAAATTAATGTAAATGCAGTGTAAAGCAAAAAATTACCTGCGGACTTTTGACTAGCATAAGAATGAATTCATATGCTAATTAAGGCACCTGCAATACTTTCTAACTGATCAATCGGCTTAATAAGATGCGTCACGAGTAATTACCACAATAATGCTTAGGAAATTTCAATCTTTGAAAAAAAGTATAACTTTATTGGTTTCTGATAAATATTTATATGCATTCTAGACATTGATTAGACATGAACCTACACATGTACAATTTCTGAGATCACAATAACAAATAATTGATTTTTAGATATACAAAGTGTAAGTTTTGTAAAGTGTTTGGTACGAAAGTTGATACCCGTATGTCAACATGTATTTCCCAGTATCAGTAAATGCAAGTTTAATGTGGATTTATTGTTCTAAAGCCGAAAACACTTAGAAGCAATGCTTACTATTTAGCATAAATAGCCTTGGCTGATAATTAAAAGTTTGAAATGTAGAAGAAGATAAAAGGTAAATTGACCTAAACCACTTGTCTGTGATAAACTGTAATCATATAGTAAACCAGCATGTTTTTCGTTTTGTCATCGGATTGGACGGTTGTTTTCGGTAAGCGTCTTTGGGCAAAAGAATAACATGACTATGTAAGGTCGGACATTCATATTCTCATTTGTATTATGATCCACCCAATCTCTTTCATAAAAGTATGAAAGAACATATTGTCACAAACCAGGCCGAATTTTGGCATGATATTTTCTTTAAAAAAAAAATCACAGATAATGCAGTACTCCTTAGATATAAATTATGTCGGAACTATTGAAACTTTTCAGAAGGCATCTCTTTTATTCACTCATGTTTAAAAAAAAGATATTAAAATTGTAAATTATATATACTTGTCATTCGTTGTAAAAAAAAAAAAGGTGCCCTAGATAACAGTTATGTTACATCATCCTTTTGGGATCTTATGCATGAAAATAGGCGCCCATAAATAAAGCTTGTGCGTGTTCATTATCATACGTTGAGTTTTTTGCTCGAAATGACAATTTTACAGGTGTACATTATACTGGTAACCCGGATATTTGAATCGGGTTTAACGTCATTGAAGCGCAACAAACAGATGCACTCCTTTTCTGTGTTAAATATAAAAAAATATACCAAGTGATGGATCAAAGATAAGTCTTAAAGGTAAATATTACATCGTTGATATTGGCACAATAACTATTGGTATTTATCTGTAACCTTTAAGCAAGAAAGCCTTAATACCATTTAAAATTATCAACTTCCGTTTTATGAATAGCGCATTGGACGTCTTATACACGGTAATTATGTGTATCAATCAGTCATGTATATTTAGTTGGGTTAAAACACATATTTTGGAAGAACTATGCAGAAGAAACATTGCCAATGTGAAATAACAAAAGAATACATTGTCAAACAGGGTGGAGTCAAATTTTAAAAGACAGTAATGGAAGATTTCCGATTGACTGAACATAAATACCGGCTAGCATTTTTAGTACGAAGCGCATCATGCACTAAAAATACGAGGTCTAAACGATAACAAACCTGTTAACTGGAGCTGTATTAATTTTGTAAATAATGTTGCTAGAATAAGGATGTTTCAGAAAATCAATTATGTCATTTTCTTTTTTTTTTGTCTTTGAAGTTTGATTTCATTTGTTATTTTAGGAGGATATACCCTTCCTTAGTACAAATTGAATTTGATATGTTCTTTTTTTTAAATCAATTTATCCGTTTAAAACATTTTTAATGCCGTGCGACGAATGACTGATCGTTTTATTAACTTTCTTATAACATTGATTTGAGTGATTTTCGAATTTTTTTATAAATTAATTTGAATGTATGCTTATTTCAACAGTCATCAGAAAAAAGACAAAAAATATCATATATATTTGGCATGCTCTTGGAATTGATAAATATTTCTCTAAGGTTCGATCGCCGATAATATTTGATTTAACTCTATCAGCAAACTTTGTAAACAAACAAGGTTTCACCTTCTGAGAAACAATGATTTGCAAAACAATAATAGCAATTTTAACGAAGTCATGCAATGGCCGGGTAGATCAAGGAGAGTCCGTTGTCCGACCTATTCTCTTTGTGACTAGTCGAAATACTTTATTTGTCCTATATTTATGTGTTTTACCATACTTTCTTTCATTCGGAGCAAAAATAAGGTCAATAACAGAAACTCTATGGTTAAAATGCAGAAGAAATAGTCCAGTAGTCTGCATGGTCATTATCATAGGGTTTTGTTAACATACTGTTTTTTACATTTTAGGAATACTTTTTGTTTTGAACCAGAGGAAAAACAGTATATATCCATTTAGTTTGAATGAATTATATGCATTTAAAAAAAAATCATTTAGTAACTGCATGTATGTTTCTACATCTTCATTATAAATATGAGTGTGTGAAAGGTAAAAGTCAGGAATATATATCGATCGTTTAAACATCATCCTCATTGTTCAGGTGATGAGAGTAGTCTATAGTAAAAATAGCAGTGATGCTCTCTTTCCTTTTTTACAATTAGAATGGAAGATGACACCAAAAGTACGGTTTTAAGAAAGGTTTCATTTTAAGAAGATGACATTAATATGTTTATAATGTTGAGGGGATGTTGATGTTTTGTCTTTAGAAGCATGTGGCGTTTCAAACAAACCAAAACAACATATGATATAAAAACTAAAACAATTAAATGAATAATTATTCTTCCGATAGGTGAAGACAATGTACAATTTGCTCATATTTTTCTATCTTCTGTTTGTTAATAATTTCAATGTTTTTTTCGTAGAAATGGAACTTTTTGTGGAATCATGTCCTCGGAATATTACAGAGGTGGTAGAATCCTCCACCAGGTTGGGTTGTGGTCAAGATATATATGGAAACAATCAGTACATTTGTGTCCCAAACGTAAACAAAACAGGACTTGTACAACTATGTTTCAAAGGCGTCATGAAATATATAGAAAGTGGTGAGTGGCCTGGTGTTATTAGTTTTAAAAGGAGTGTGGGCATAGATTTAAAGTAAATATATCTTTAAAATTCTGTGATATTAACACCACTTTTTTCTAAAGCATTTCAGACTAACATGTTAAAACAGGTTAAAACTTATTTCGTCTAAAATATTACGAGAAAAAGGAATTTTGGAATTTAAAGAAATCCTGTCATATTTACGAAGTATATATATATATATATATATATATATATATATATATATATATATATATATATATATATATATATATATATATATATATATATATATATATATATATATATATATATATATATATATATATAT
>PRKT01000721.1:78673-95124 GCA_003671525.1 Saccostrea glomerata
AACTATCAAAGCCAACGTGATAAAGTGAAAAAGAACTTGCGAAAACGAGGATATTCTAGCAACGAAGTAGAAAAACAGCTTACGAAAGTTGACAAACTCAATCGCTCGGATCTACTAAATTATAGAAAAAATAAAACGCGATGTGACCGTGTTCCCCTTGTGTTGACCTATTCAAAAGGATTACCGAATATTCATAACATTTTGAAGAAAAGACAAAAAATTCTTGAAAATTCCGATCGCCTGAAACTCGCGTTCAAAAAGACCCCAATCGTTGCCTATAAAAGAGACAAAAATTTGAAAGACATTTTAGTGTATAAAAAACACAACAATTTATTTTTTAAAAAAGGAAATTTATGTGAGCCATGTGGTGCTAAAAAATGTATTTTGTGTAAATTTGTTGTGAAAACCAGCCAGTTTGAAGATAATAATGGATGCACTTTTCAAGTCAAAAATTATATTAATTGTAAATCAAGGAATGTTGTTTATGGAATTTTTTGTAAAAAGTGTGACAAAATAGTGTATGTGGGAGAAACTGGTGATAGTTTATATCAAAGACATGTGTTGAATTTGTCTTTAATTAGAAGAAAAACAAATGATCCTGTGGCTACTCATTTTAATTCAGATGTTCATACAGTAGAAGATTATAATATAATAGGCATTAAAAAATTGTATAAGAATGACATTTACCGCAAATATAGAGAAAACTTTGGAAGAAAAAGTTGAACACTTATATACCATTTGGTATTAACAAAAGGGAACACTTCTGTCTTTGAATTGGATTTATGAACATTTGTGTGACATTGTGATACTTATTTTTACAGATATACTTTTATATATACTTAAAAATCATCTTTTTAATATACCCCGTATTCTAGTATCTTATTCTGTATGATAAAAATTTTGATACACAAGTACAATTTTTGCTCTCACAATATTTTCACATGTTTTTGGCGCAATTTTATTGCATGACGTTGCCTCTCAATTTCTATGTTCATTGTGACGTCATAATACTGTTAAGTTGCTATGCATTTAAATAAACACGACTGATGAAGGCCGGTGACACGGCTGAAATATTTCGAAAAGTGTTTTAAAGTTTTTTATGATATATATATATATATCAAAGAAAAACAATTCTCGTGTTTCATATAGATATATTTTAAATATAATGCAGATGATTCGGAGTAATAATTCGAGACAGTAAATTAAACACATCAGCATTGTCAGTTCTTGTTCAGTGAATAGCAACTTAAAGAATAGAACCGACATTTTATAACTCCAAGAGTTTGACGGAACATAAAAGACATTTTTTTCTCAGAAATATCTAAGAATCTATTTAAAAAATATCAAATAATTATTTGAATTACTACAAATAGATAAATACAATCTAACAAGATTTTAATTATGCAATTACATTGAAGCTTTTATTTTGTTTCAATATTTAGATTTTGCACAATTTAATAGTTAAAAAATGGAGTTTAGAGAATTTGATAATGTAACTCATTTTAATTATTATTTATTTGTTTACTTATTAATTATTCAAGTTGTTAAAAAAAATGGTATTATTTCAATAAGAATTTAGCCCTGTATTTTTCTAAAATATGAAAGTGATTACAGAAAATAAAATTAAAATTCTTTCTGAATCAACGGAATTCCATGCGGGAAGAATACATAACTGTTTTTTTTTTCTTTTATGACCTCCTAATTCCTAATTCTGACGTCCAAAAATTGTGGTTTTAGTTGTATTTTCTTTACAAAAAAAACGGGTATGAAATGGGACGATGTGGTATGGAAGACATGAATAAACTTGAGTCAACATAAACCTAGTATGCTTGTATATTTCTTTGACTAACTGGGATTTTCCCCCTTTATGTCTGTACTTTCATTGTTGTGCCACCCTTCCCCTGGGTCATGATAGGAACAATTTGAATCTACAATTCCTAGCTATAGGAATGCTTCCAAATAAATGAAAAAAAGAAACATCAGTGGCTTTTATGAGTTCCTATGTTGAACCTTGGTTGTCTATTGTGGTTAAACCCTTCCCACGGGACCATCATTTGTACAAAATAAAATCAACATCACCGAAGAATTTGTCAATATAAATATAACCAATAATGGTTTTTTTCCTGAAGATAATGTTTTTAAAGTTTATAACTGTATGTTTCTATTTTAAACTTTGACCATCCATTGAGGACCCATCCTACCCCTGGAGTAACGTTTGAACAGACTTGAATCTAATTAACCTTCGGGTATTTCCATATAAAAGACCAATCATAGCATTGGCATTCTCAGAAAAAAAATGTTCTAATTTGATATGCAAAAGCTTTTGTCGTTCCGTACGCTTCACTCCCCAATTTGATCAAACTTGAATGAACTTCAATTGTCAGGAACTTTTCGCTGAAGTTTCAAATTTGTTGAGAATCTTTAACGATGCAACAAAAATTTGAAACATTTGCGTGAAATTTTGTTTAATGATGCTTCACTGTTAAATGTTGTATACAATTCCAATATAGTCTGTTCCCTGTTTTATTATTATTATTATTATTTTTACACGTTTCTTTTTCACTCATTTTTAAGGCAACTGTTTGGAAACTGACGGAGAAAACCTATATCGCGTCGATTGTCTTGGATTTTCATCAGGTTGTCCTGACGAAGCTTATCAAAGCGATACAATATACCAGTGTAAGATCATTGTTTTAAAAATGTAATTTCATTAAGATATATTACTTAAAATAGAATCAAAACAACATTTCAATTTGTAAATTTGATTCATTGATATTTTTACTCAAATCTTAATTATTATTATTATTTTGTATTTAGATCCTGCTTGTCAAAGCATCAACACTGAAAAACAATGTTTTCTTGCTGAATCCTCATGCCCTAATATGTGAGTATCTTTTTAAACACCCCACCCCTCCAATAAAAATAACGAAATGTATGGTATTAATTTTTGATGTTTTTACTTCCATATCGAAAATAACCATATTTATCTAGAAACTATTAGAAGTGTATGAATAACACCCTATATATTTCATTATTCTGCATTGATGCACTTTGTACATAGAATCTTAATTGGTTACTTCATTTATATAAAAAAAAAATATTTAAATAATAATTTCTGCTATTTTGAAATGATGTTCTTAGTCTTTATAAATATAATATTCAATAAATTAAAAAAATAACATGTAATATATTAAGTATTTCATATTTGTCAGTAAATAAATGGATGTAACTGTATAAAAATACTGATTTACTAACTGAAAATTCTAAGATATATATTTCAGTAACTAGAACATGTAGAATATATTAGGTATTTTAAGCTGCAAACACAATCAGACAACACCTTGGTTTAACGAGGCCCTGTCTACTTGATCTGAGCATACGTTTTAACGCAGTGTCGATACAGGGACGTCACAGTACGTCACAGTACCCTGGACTGCCGTAACAATTGAATACAATAACGTCACAATCAAAATGACGTTTATTTGATAAATCTCTTTACGTCAATATCGGGGATTTTCAATATCTGCAAACGAAATTTTGAAACGACTTGATTGCCAAGGAGTCTAACAAGTGGGTGATGTTACCTTGTATTGTTTTTGTAACAGCTCATGGAGCACTGTTACCAGCAACACTTCTCTTGATTTCCAAACAACAACACCCGCTCCTCAATATGACCGATCCTATGCAGCCGAGATTTTAGGCGGTCTGGCTGGTGGTCTTGCCGTTATTCTGATAATTGCTGTGGTCTTTTGGAGGAGAAGGAAAAATCAGAAAATTGAGGAACAAGAAGACACACCATGCATTCTCTTCAAACGGAAAAGTATTAAATGTGATGAAGAAAGTCTGCAAGGTTTATATTTCTTATGTCAGATATATTTTGAATTTTAAGCCTATTTTCTGATCTTTTTCTATATCTCTTCTTTTCTTTTTGAAGTTGACATTGAGAATTTGTTGCCAGAAGAGACGATAAAACATAACGGTAATTTATATTCCTAAAATATTGCTGAGATTTTTTTTTTAAATTTAATTCCATTTACATTGAATTTTACATTTCATGTAAAAAAAAATGTTGAAATTCTCTTCATTTCAAAGAGATAGTTAGTGTACCTGAGCAGATTGATCACAATTCTCAAGAACAGATCGCAAACAAGACATATGAGCAAAGTGACAAAAATGCGCAGGATCACCCTGAAAACAGAACAAAAGAGCGAACTGGCAACAGAACGAAGAAGGAAATTGACAACAACACTCAAGATCACGGAGGGAAAGACGGGAAAATTGAATCTACTTCCCCAACTAAGACGCCGCGGCCAGTTACTGATCCTGAGTATGAAGGTACCCACAGATATAACTTTTCGAATCTCATTACGTCGCATGCTTTTGCAAGTATATCTTTTCAAAACGATATCAAATTTGAATGCAATTACTGAATGACTTTTTTTGATTTTACGCGTCACTACAATTTTTATACAATGTATAAATTTAATAAATTTTGCAAATGAATGATGTGTTTAAGAAAGTGTCATAGATATGTTTAGATATGCAGCAATGAAAAGTACTTTCTTTAATTTCTTTTGCTCTGATAAAATAAACCTCCGGTATTATTTAGACTCTTATCCTCACCTTACTGCATATTAAAAGTCAATAAAAAGACATGCCATGTACAAATAACTCTTTACAACTTATTGAATTGTTAAGTAACATACACCTATTCCTCGCGTCATAGATATATTACGTTACCATTTCCCCGCAAGCACTTTACAGCGGGGTACAAGTTTCTCTAAAGTTTAGCGTAAATTATATTACGACGTAATATTTTAATTAGAAAATTTGAACACTTTTTAATAATCATTGGATAGCTTACGCATTCTTTCAGCCATTTTTTTTTTCATATTATTTATTTAAGACGCATCATTCGCCAGTCGAAGACACTCGTTTGATTAATGGCAACTAACATTAGAAGCTCACTTCCGGGTTTAAAACATCATGTGTTATATCTCGAGATAGAGATGACAATTAATCACTGATAAATACAAAAATTAAATAAAATGCACACTTAGTTTAGATGTAAGTTAAAATGTAAATCCATATGTAATAAAATTCAACTAATTATTATTTCCGAAATCGAAAATAAGTTTAGATATACACGTATGCACGATCCGTGGTTGGATTGGAGGCACAGAAGCCGGTTGGTCCCTGATAGAAATAATATATTTTCTTCGGCGGTCGCCAAATAATTTTCTGGCTGACAGCTCATGATGTTTGTTTCATAACAGTTTAAGTTTCTTTTATTCCACCCCTCACCCTCTCAGAAATTTCTGGATTTCTGGACAGAACTGTCGTATGACCTCAACTCCAACTCCCTCCATACAAAAAGTTGGTGCTCTGTTCTCTTAATTTGCTTGTTTAAAAATGATATTGGGGGTATTTTTTCAGCATAATCTTAAGAGTACAATTCGACTATTTAAATGTCTGTTTGACACATTTTAGTGATTCAAGTATTTTATATTTTTTCTTTCGTAGATCCTAACGTGGGAAAGTACGATGCTTGGAAGACAGAGATATCAGGTTAACAACTATTATCTTCCTATTTGAGATCAAAGCGAGTTCTTTGATATTTATTTTTAATTAACAATAAAGAAAGAGTTATTTCATAGATAGAATATATATATGATTTTACAGTTTTATTTTTTTTAAATAGTTTTACTCCTTTCACATTATTAATAGATGAAATTCTTTATATTAAAACATCTTTACTCGCTGTGAGGCGGTTTAATACAGAAGGGGTGAAAGTAATTTTTTAAGCTCACCTGAGCCGAAGGCTCAAGTGATCTTTTCTGATTACATTTTGTCCGTCGTCCGTCCGTCTGTAAACTTTTCACATTTTCGACTTCTGCTCAAGAACCACTGTGCCAATTTTGACCAAACTTGGTACAAAGCATCCTTGGATGAAGGGGAATTTAAATTGTCAAAATAAAGGGCCAAGTTTCCTCACAAGGGGAGATAATCAAGAAAAGACAAAAATAGGGTTGGGTCATTAAAAAATCTTCTTCTCAGGAACCACTGGGCCAGAAAAGCTGAAACTTATATGGAAACATTCTGGTATAGTGTAGATTCTAAATTATTAAAATCATAACCTCCGGGGGAAGGGCGGGGCCACAATGGGGAATCAAAGTTTTACATAGAAATATATAGGAAAAATCTTTGAAAATCTTCTTCTCAAGAACCACTGGGCCACAAAAGCTGAAACTAATGTGGAAGCATCCTGGGGTAGTGTAGATTCTAAATTGTTAAAATCATGACTCCGGGGGAAGGGCGGGGCCATAATTGGGAATCTAAGTTTTACATAGAAATATATAGGAAAAATCTTTGAAAATCTTCTCAAAAACCACTGGGCCAGAAAAGCTGAAACTTATTTGGAAGCATCCTGGGGTAGTGAAGATTCTAAATTTTTCAAAAATTGACCTTCGGGGGAAGGGCAGGGCCACAATAGGGAATCAGCGTTTTACATAGAAATATATATAGGAAAAATCTTTGAAAATCTTCTTCTCAAGAACCACTGGGCCAGAAAAACTGAAACTTATATGCACATGGAAGGATCCTGGGGTAATGTAGATTTCAAAATGTCTAAATTATGATCAGTGGGGTAGGGAAGGGATTCATTATGTATTACAAGGAGGAAATCTCATAAAGAACAGAATGGTGAAAGCTTCTCAGGTGAGCGATGTGGCCCATGGGCCTCTTGTTTTATTAGGTATAAAATATCTAAAAATACCGAGAACGCTCCAGACAATATCGTGTTACCGCCCCAACATTTGCATATGGTACATTACATGCAGAAAATTGTTGTAAAAACAGCATCACCTACGTAGTTATCGTTTCAATAAAACATAGCTCAAAAATCTATCTTAACTAAAACTGAAATGTTCCCTACTGTACAACACAATAAAGTAGAATTCCGTATTTGACCCACGCTTCCACTGAAAGTGGGGGATATTTTAATTTTTATTCTTTCTCTCCATCCGTCCGTCCGTCCATCCATCCGTCTGTATTTCTGTCTATCAAGCTTTCGTTTCCATGCGATATCTCAAGAACACTTTGAGCATTTCGAATGAAATATTGCATACCCTATGGCCAAGGAAAAATATATATACATTTTAAAGTGAAAAGGTCAAATGTATAAGTAATAAATCAATAAATACTCTGGGTTTTTTTTCGCTCAAAATCTCGGGAATCCTTTGAGCTTTTGCAATGAAATCTTACATAACAACTCCCTATGACCTAAGAAGAGCCATACTGATTTTATACATTCTGTCTGTGTGGAACACTCGTTTCCGGGAGATATCCCAAGAAACTTTTGAGCTTTTGCAATGACATTTTATACGTCAGTGTTTATTAGGTCACCTAAAAAACTCTGGTGACCTATTGCTATCCGTTTTCGTCCATCGTGGTCCGTCGTCCATCGTGCATCGTCCGTCGTGTGTTAACATTTGAACATTTTCAGCTTCTTCTCTGAAACCACTAAACCAATTTTAACCAAATTTTGTATACAGCATCTATGGATGAAGGGGGCCAAAAAATGTGAATTTCATTGTCCTCGCCCACATTAGGCCTGAGAAGTGGGGCCAAAACCACTAAAATTATTTTAATCTTTAAAAATCTTCTTCTTTACTCCTTGACATCAAACAGGCAAACTGTTGGCATGAATGTACTGAGCACTGAGTCCTCTACCAAAATTTTGAAATTCATGGCCCCAGGGTCAGGGGTTCTCGTGCTAGGGATGGGCTATATAGATTATATATTGAAAATGCATTATTTCTTTGAAAATCTTCTTCTCTGCTTCTGGGTATTAAATAAACTAACTAAGTATATAGTTGGGATGACAAAGAGTGCGTTTTTCAAAATTGTGAATTTTATTCCTCCAATGTCAGGGGTTCTGGTGTTAGGGCGGGGCTCTATTGCTTATAAAGTAAAAAAATCATTTATTCTTTGAAAATCTTCTTCTCTGCTTATGGGTATTAAATAAACTTACTAAGCACATAAGTACGATAAGCAAGAGTGCCTCTTCAAAAATTGTGAATTTTATGGCCTTAGGGTCAGGTGTTCTGGTGTTAGGGTGGTGCTCTATTGTATATAAAGTAAAAATACATTAATATTTTGAAAATATTTTCCGTTGCTTCTGGGTTTTTTTTTTTGCCAATGATCCAAGTATATATATTTATGATTAAGAAAGGTACATCTAGCATAGTGTTTTTTTATGCCCCCTAAGTCTTCACATAGTCTGAAAATAAATCAATTCTTTGAAATCTGCTCTTTGTTAATAATCAACAATTTCATGATAAAATTTGCAAAATTTTGATATATTTGGCCCCTGGGTAAGTGGTTCCTTTGGGATGAGGTACACAAATTGGTATAAAGTGGAAGTGCATTTTTCTTTGTTACTCTGATCTACCTCTGGGTTTTAAGTAAATAGAGTAAGCATGCGTGTGAAAATAAGCGACATCAGTCAACCAAACTTGTAAGAGATTTATTAGGACCCGACACTCCAAACCACACTTTAAGTAGATATGTTTTTTGCATAGAGCAGATTAATATCTGATTTTAATTATGCAAGTAGTTGTAGAGTGTTTCGGCTATTAAGAAGCCTCATCAGGGGTCACGGACATAAATCATGGTGTTTGTTTTAGGTGAGACCGGATTATCTCGTCACCTATATTCTTGTGTTTGCTGTAAGCAATGATTGGTTGAGAATTTAATAAAGTTTTGCATTCTGGATTTCTAAGAATGGTGTTCCAATATTTTAGAATTCGTTTTTTCAGTCCTTTAACGCAAGGGTTAAATTTAGTAACCAGTACTGTAGGGTTACGTAATGACTGTTCTTTAGTCTTTTTGATGATGAGTTTTGATCGGTTTGTGTTGACTGTTTCCTTGATAATAGGATCAATTTCCGAGGAAGAGTAACCTCGCTTTGATAAGTGCGTCTTAAAGTCATTAAGTGTTGCATGTAATATTTCAGGGTCAGTGGTGTTTCTTGCATGTCTAATGCATTCTCCTTTAATGAATCCTTTAAACACAGCTGGGCTATGAGCGCTCTGTCTGTGTAGATACTGAAAGTTATTTGTTGGTTTGATAAAGGACTTGATATCAAGTTTGCTAAAATTTTGAAATTTCTGTCCTTTATAAACTGTAGTATCAAGGAAGTTTACAGCAGATGGTTGATTGATTGATTGGATATTGTTTAACGTCCCTCTCGAGAATTTTTCACTCATATGGAGACGTCACCGTATGCCGGTGAAGGGCTTCAAATTTTGACCTGTACTCGGCACTCAGGGCCATTGAGCAGTGAGGGATCTTTATCGTGCCAACGCCTGCCGCTGACACGGGGCCTCGGTTTTTAAGGTCTCATCCGAAGGACCCGCAACTTTCACTTCAAAGTGCCGAGCGCATGGCGAAGGAACAGTTGCTACCCATTTTAACGACTAGGTCAGTCGCGGCCGAGATTCGAACTCACGACCTCCCGATCACGGAGCGAGCGCTCTACCGACTGAGCTACCGTGAACGGTGACAGCAGATGGAGAAATTTCAAATGTAAATCTGAGATGCTTGTGACAGTGATTGCCGATATTAAAGAATTCTTCTATCTCTGGTTGCGTTCCATTGAATATTATGAAACCGTCATCACGGTATCTGCCGTGGAAGACAATTTTGCTGGCATGACGAAATTGTGCCATCATATGCTTTGTGATTTAATATATTCTGATGTCACAGATCTCTGGACTGGGGACTGCCCCCATACTTGCTCCTATTATTTGTTTGTAATATTTTCCATCGAATTCAACGTAATTGTTTTCCAAGACGCATTTCAGTAAGAAGTTGAGATCCTCAGGGTCCGGATATGGAATGTCTAATTGCGTTTTATTGGCCTGTGTGTAAGCCTCATTTACTGATGAGAGAAGTTCGTTGAATTCCATGTTTGTGTACATGCTCGTCACATCATAAGTAATTAATAATGACTTCAAGACGCACTTATCAAAGCGAGGCTACTCTACTTCGGAAATTGATCCTATTATCAAGGAAACGGTCAACACAAACCGATCAAAACTCATCATCAAAAAGACTAAAGAACAGTCATTACGTAACTCTACAGTACTGGCCACTAAATTTAACCCTTGCGTTAAAGGACTGAAAAAACGAATTCTAAAATATTGGAACACCATTCTTAGAAATCCAGATTGCAAATCTTTATTTAATTCTCAACCAATCATTGCTTACAGCAAACACAAGAATATAGGTGACGAGATAATCTGGTCTCACCTAAAACAAACACCGTGATTTATGTCCGTGACCCCTGATGAGGCTTCTTCATAGCCGAAACACTCTACAACTACTTGCATAATTAAAATCAGATATTAATCTGCTCTATGCAAAAAAACATATCTACTTTAAGTGTGGTTTGGAGTGTCGGGTCCTAATAAATCTCTTACAAGTTTGGTTGATTGATGTCGCTAATTTTCACACAGGTACACAAATTGGTATAAAGTGGAAGTGCATTTTTCTTTGTTACTCTGATCTGCATCTGGGTTTTAAGTAAATAGAGTAAGCATGCTAAGTTAATAATTATGATAAGTAATGGTGCCTCTTTCAAAATTGTGAATTGTGAATTCCATTGAAAGTTGTTACGCATTACTCAGGTGACTTATAAGGCCTATGGACCTCTTGTATCTCCCTATTGCCTCTCTCATCACCTCCTTTAAGTGCCCTGCCCCATTAAAAAAATATTATTTTTATTAAAAAAAAGTTGTTTGACACAAGTTTTAGCTCACAGGCTTAAGGAGAGTTATTTAAGGACCCACTGTCTCGTAAGTATAGTATGGTTTGGCATCAACGATAGTGGGAAACACAAACTGGCAAAGATGTTATGCATAATCAATCCATTTTTCCCACAATCTTTGATTTCACTGGCATTATTTAAGATGCTGAATTATTGAGATTGTATAATATTTTCGTAACTTTTTGTCCCGTATCTCATGCATAACCCGAAATTGCTTTCACAAATGAATTATCGCATGCATCAGCAATATTATTTACTTGGAATATTTGTCAAATAATACACAATTCAAAGTCAAAATCATTTCTGTGGATAGCACGCACTTGTTGCATACTCATTGTGAACATTGAATTTTCAAGGTAATTGAGATTAACAAGAATTCTAGTCGGCAAAAACTATTTTCAATCATCGTTTTCGCCCTTTCAGCCAATGTTTCAAAACAAAAATCTTAGTTAATCGATAATCATTGCATTTTATGAGAGTGTAAAATTGAAGAAAAACAAGAAGTTTTTGTGAAACACTGATGCCCACGTATGGCAACATATCAAAGATGAAACTTTTTCTAAATGCAAATTTTAGTAATTGATTAACCAAAAGTAGGGTACCCTAACAAAAAAAATACTAAAACTATAGTTAACTATAGTTTACTATAGTTAACTATAGTACCAAAGTTATAACTTTGGAACTTTGATTTACTATGGTGAAAACTTTGGAACTTTGATTTACTATAGTAAAAATTTTGGAACTTTGATTTACTATGGTGAAAACTTTGGAACTTTAATTTACATGTACTATAGTAAAACCTTTGGAACTTTGATTTACTATGGTGAAAACTTTGGAACTTTGATTTACTATGGTGAAAACTTTGGAACATTGATTTACTATGGTGAAAACTTTGGAACTTTCATTAAGTACTACAAAAACCCGTGAAATTATGTCTTTGCTTCCCATTCTGTACATTTTATGAAATTTAAGAATAAGATTCTTTTAAGCTTCAGAGAACGTTTAATTCACCCGACCCGTCCCTTAAAAGCACAAAGTACAAGAAATAAATTTTAATACAAAAATTGTCTCTTGCACCGATTTATAAGCAATATCTATTATTATTAATGGAGAAAAAATACTATGAGATAAAAATTCCGTCATTTAGAATCAAAATATTTGCTTCATTAACCTCAATCAACATGTTATTTCACTGTTAAATGTAAATATTGCAGATAAATTAATAACTTTGCATATTTAAATTAATATGAACAACATAAACCAGCCAAAAAATAACCAATATCAGTCCCCTTAAAACATATTAATAATGATTAGAAAACTTAATAAAATCACATAAAAAAATTAATACTTTGATTTACAATAGTAAATACTTTGAAACTTTGATTTACTTTGGTAAAAACTTTGGAACTTTGAATAACTATGGAAAAATTTTGGAACTTTGAATAACTTTGGTATAAACTTTGGAACTCTGATTTACTATGGTGAAAACTTTGGAACTTTGATTTACCAAAGTAATAACTTTGGAACTTTGATTTACTATAGTAATAACTTTGGAACTTTGATTTACTATAGTAATAACTTTGGAACTTTGATTTACTTTGGTGAAAACTTTGGAACTATGATTTACTATGGTGAAAACTTTGGATCTTTGATTTACTATGATGAAAACTTTGGAACTTTGATTTACTATGGTGAAAACTGGAACTTTGATTTACTATGGTGAAAACTTTTGGAACTTTGATTTACTATGGTGAAAACTTTGGAACTTTGATTTACTATGGTGAAAACTTTGGATCTTTGATTCACTATAGTAATCTATAGCAAACTATAGTTAATTATAGTTTACTATAGAATTTTTTTTGTTAGGGTATTCTCACTGGAAAACAATTGTGAAATTTGAAAAGTCAATGTTAAAGTTTTTTTTCAATAAGAAGAAAAATCTCCAAGGTCAAAAGGACAAGGTTATGTGTACATGTATCTAACGAAAGGTCTTGCCACATAGAGTACTTATGCAGAGTATGGAAGCCCTAGCCCTGAATCTTCAGAAGTTTTGGCCAAAGTTAATTTTTTTGAAAAGAAGGTCAAACTCTAAGGTCAAGGATCTTGTTATCAAATGAAAGGTCTTGTCAAAAAAAATAAATATGTAAAGTATGAATGCACTAACCTTTACCCTAAAAAAATTATGTCAAGGTTTGTTTTATTAAAGTAGGTCAAATTCAAAGGTAAGAGTGAAAGGGTCAAAGTTCTTAGTATTCAATGAAACGTCTTTTCAAAAGAATTACATATATGAAGTTTGAAAGCCCTATCCCTTATTGTTCAAATGTTATGCCCTTTGTTAAAGTTTTTTCACAATAACGGAAGTCTCCAAGGTGAAGAACAAAGGGTCAAGCTTGTTGGTATTCAATGAAAAGTCTTTCAACAGAGATTACATATGTGTTGTACAAATGTCCTGATATTGACTGTTCATAAGATATGGCCAACGTAAAAGTAAAAAAAAAATTCATGTAAACGTGGGTCAAACACCAAGGTAAAGGTCAAAGGTCAAATTTGTGGTGCCCAAAGAAAGGCCTTGTCAGAAGAAATACACATGTGAAATATGAAAGTCTTAGCTCCACTAAATCAAAAGTTATGGACAAGGTTAAAGTTTTTGCGGACAAACAGACAAACACAGAGACAGCAGACAGACGGACAAGACAAAAACTATATACCCCGAAAAGTTGAACTACATAAAGTTAAGATTTGTCGCAGTCTGGTCTGAAAAAAATGTCTGGTCGTTCATTTCATTTTTTTTTCAGACCATGCAGCGAGCTAAATAACTGCTGGTAATGTATGTACATGATAAGCACACATTTCTCAAAGTCATTTGTATTACTGGATTTTATCCCAAGATTACCCCTTTATCCCATTGATATAGCTCATGTGATATCGTTTTCGTATCCCACAGTAGTGACGTCACAATGAGTTTGCGTTAGCGTAATGAAGAAAAAAAGTGGAGTCCTTTATTAAATAGTGTAAAACATTGGTTTTGGAGTATAAAACAAAACGTAAAACATGGAATTAAAAGAACCTCATATGAATTGTAGTTGGATTTGATTTTTATCCAAGGCTCAAAAATATAAATACACTACTCGTTGGATAAAAATCATACTCAACTACAAACCATGTGAGATCATATATATAGTAAATTAGAAAAAAATAATGCAAAACAACATTTCTTGTCGTTGTTTACCCCACGGTAATAAACAAATCTCTCTCTCTCTCTTCTCTCTCTCTCTTCTCTCTCTCTCTTCTCTCTCTCTTTCTCTCTCTCTCTCTAGGAAGGGAAGAGAAAGCCACCCTAATAAAATTTGCATGCATATTAGGCCTCTTTAGCTCCTGACCTATCAACCTGTCTTACTTACATTCAGGTAGAATTATCAAGAAATCTACTCCGCTGACTCTCAATGGGAATATAGAGGGAGTCAGGAGAAATAACACAAACAATTTTTTATTCAGAAATCAGCAATATTTGTCCCCCGCTTGAAAAGTGGGGGATATCAATTTGGGTCTGTCCGTCCGTCTTTCTGTCTGCCTGTAACGCTTTCGTTTCCACACGCAAGGAAATTTTGCATAGCAACTGCCTCTGGACTATAATGGAACCCCATTGATCTTGAGGTCAAAAGGTCAAAAGTCAAAGCCACAAATTTTCAAATTTTGTCTGACATAACACTCGTTTTAGCACGATATCTTGAGAATCCTTTGAGCTTTTGCAATGACATTTTGCATAACAACTCTCAGTGACCTAAGGAAGACCCCTATTGATGTTGAGTTCAAAAGCTCAAAGCTCAAGGCCGTGAATTTATACATTATGTCTGTGTGTAGCACTATCCTTTCCGGGCGATATTGCAAGAGTATTTTGAGATTTTGCAATGTAATTTTTATACCAAAACTCCATAGGATCTCTCTTACTCCTCTCAAAGTGTCCTGCCCGTTTGTTTTATCAGTATAATTATATTGTATTACATGTCGCTATTTTTAACAACGGGGCGTGAGGAGAGTTATTACGTATGAAATAGGTTCTAGGCGGACTTTATATTCTTATACATCTAATAGAACTGTTTAATAAAGGTTAAATTAGACACCATGCATTGCGTAAAATTTTTGACAGTGTCAAACGTGAACATATACATGTATGTGACTTCATATCTGCATATAATTTTTGTCAGTATAATAATAATAATAATAATAATAATAATAATAATAAAAATAAAAATAATACTTTATTTAAAGAAGGTAGCCCGATTAGTGCACGCACTATTCTTCCCCGGGGCCTTCTGCAGACAAAAATCAATATACATACATATACAAATATACACAATCAAAAAAACAATCATAAATTATTTCGACATTGTTTTACAAACATTTTGACTTGATGTTTGAAAGCATTCAGTGTTTGAGACGTTTTTATATGTACAGGTAAATTATTCCATAAGATAGCACCAGGGTATTGAAAGGAGTTCTCAAAGAGTTTACAGTTACGAGCTGGTACACACAAGTCTAAATTAGATTCTGATTGAAGATTGTTTTGATTATTACACTGGAAGTTAGACATACTATTTAAATAAGTAGGGTGAGAGTTAAACAATGATTTATATAGCAAAATATATTTATTTACAATAAGTTGCTCATACACTGTGAGCCAATCTAGTTTTACATCTTGCAGCACGTTTTTGAAGCTTATATACTCTGTCAAGATTTGAGTGAGATGTATTATCCCAAATAGTTAGACAATAATCAATTTAAGGCATAATATATGCATTGTAAAACAGCTTGCGTGTTTGGATAGGAAGAAACTTTTTAATTCTATGGAGGGCAGACATTTTACGTGACAGTGTTTTACAAACATGGTCAATATGTACATTGTATTGTAAAGAATTTTCTAAATGAACTCCAAGAATTTTTTCATTTGATACAATATCAAGTTTTTTGTTTGATACAAATAGATTAATTTCATGCTCAGAAAAATTTGATGCGTACCAAGTAACATGCATTTGGTTTTTGTAGCATTTAGAACTATTTGATTGTGAGAACACCATTTTTCTATAAAAGCTATATGCGTTGGTAATGTATCAACAATAGTTTGACAATCTTTACTAGATGCATGTAAAGTGGCATCATCTGCAAATAATTCTAATTTGGATTTTGTAATACATAAAGGAAGATCATTGATGTAAAATAAAAACAGAAGAGGACCTAGTATAGATCCCTGTGGAACTCCCGCTGTGACTTGCTGATAAGATGAATATAACGGTTCCGTGGTGTAGTGGTATGTCTCTCGCTTCTTATATGAGAGGTACCGTGTTTGCATCCTGGACGATCCATTTTTTTTTACCAGAATTACTTTCTTTTTTACTAAATGATAGTATTCAGCATGTGAAATGATCAATTTATGATGTCTTGCTTGTACAAACTCATAAAAGCACAAGTGTAATAAATATATAAAAAGAATATTCTATACACTTAATTAAAAATAAGCAATCAAATCTTCATATCCATACTAACAAATTTTATTTATTTCAGTATACATGAATACATTTAATAAGATTACAATTTCAGTCTGAGGGATCCGACTACCCCCCCT